>QEPC01005396.1:179478-206667 GCA_003113815.1 Sphenodon punctatus | reverse complement strand
TGAGGGCACTTATTCCCCAAGGGTGCCCCGTTAAGACCGGAGTAAGAGCAGGAACCTGTTGCCTGTACCTTGAAGGCCCCTTCCACCCTAACGGTATGCTCCCCAAAATTTTTACCTGTTCTACAATCCTGCTAAAGAATGATACCTGGAATAGTTTTCAACGTACTGGACAGTGAAACTCAGTCATGTATGTCCCAAAGGGTTAACATAATGAGGAGATCTTATCAAGGTGCGTCACATTTATTTTGGCTTTCTATCATAATCTAAACCAAAAAAAGACAAAAAGAAGATTTAGGCCCTTTTCACACAGACACTAACACTGATAAAATGGGCATTACATTTTATTATACATGTTGCAGGGCACCCATAGTGCACACCTGCAGTCCTACAACATATATAATAAAATGTAACACCTATTTTATTAGTGTTAGAGTGTCTGTGTGAAAAGGGCCTTACAGATTTTAGGAGAATAAATGTGAAATAAGACAACACAGTAAACCAAATGGAGAAAAGGAAGAAGAATAACTAGATGAATTAGGAAACCTTTTTTAAAAAAAAATGTGCAGGAGAGCTGCACATGTATTTTTGTAATAGGAGAGAGATCCATAATGTTGGTGTTTAAAGTGCTTTCTGCCAGATTTTACCGTGCTAAAAAAACAAATCTCTGAGGTTTGTAATAATTTCATAACATATATATGATTTGTAGCAGTGCTTTATAAAGTATAAGGATCATTTATTATTTTAGAAACTGAAAAGTACCAGAGTGTAATTTGTGGGAACATACCTTTTCATTAAAATTAATTTTTTTCCTTTCACAATATTCATCCGAATAGTATGGCTGTCTTAACTTTGGCCTAACTTAAATATAAAGCCTCAAAGTTGCATGCTTTAGTTTCTTGAAGCCTCAGAAAAAACAAGTGACCTTCATAGTCATCATGTCAGTGTTTCAAACACTGGTGTCTTATTTTTTTTAAAAATGTATTAAATTCAAAAAGATTACAAACAGGGACAACAAATGTCCCTAATCCAATTTTTTATTTAACCCTTATAAAACCTAAACAACATTAATTCAAACACATACAAAATGACTACTACTTTATACAAAGTTCTTAAATACAGTATCCCAAGTATGGTTATATTACAGATGTAGAGCAAGTAAATAAGACGCACTACTTTGAGACTTTTTTCTCCCCTGTAGAGTTCCCAGTGCAGCGGACCATTTAATGTAAAAGTCAATGATACTGCCTGTAAGCTCTGCAAGTGTTTTTTCCATAGTAGCAATATGCTAAAGTCACAGAGTCCATTCATCTTTAACTGAATCCAAACTGCCTCTTCCGTTTTTTACCAAAACATAAAATCCTGCAACAATAAATTCCCTACATGTCTCTATATTGTTCCATAAAGGGAAGTTCAGGAAATAATCAAAAGAACGCTAATTTCCATCTTAATGGTAGAATAGAATACACCACTTCTCTCATCCGTTGCCATATCCACCACCAAAACTCCTTTACTTTAGTACATTCCCAGCAATGGTGTAACAATGTGCCCACCTCCCCACAACCCCTCCAACAGAGGTCAGATTTATCCTTTCCACACAGGTGTCTTTTACTAAGCTAAGATGCAGACTGTAAGAACAGCAATCTTATTTGAGCACATACAGAAAATGATTATACGGAACAATATTAATACCATTGCTACAAATGGCTGGATTGCACTGTTGTGTGTTCACACATCAAAATCAAGCATACATCTCATGCTACAGAGATTAAAAATCTTCAGTGCACAGCTTGCCATGCAACCTGACAGTATCTTTACCAACCAGGTTATATTCAAAATCGAGACTTGCCGATCTGAATAAGGTTCCATTTTCACTTATTTGCTTTAATTTTATATTTTTATTTATAATGTTACAATGCCAGTAATTGCATAAAATACACAGTAAGAAGTTATAATACCCAGTTTCACAGATAAAACTTCACATCATTATCAATTACTAGATTTGATTTTTAATTTGATTAAAGACTGCTGCCAAACAGTCTAATGCCACAGTATTTTTTAAATTTGTCAAATCTTCCACTATGCCCTGACAGTGGAGGGGGTTTGGCTCCGCCACCCCCACAGCAGAGGAAGTGCATGGGATGGGGAGGCAGCCGCCTTTACACTGTGCAGCGAGCTCAGGGAAGATTGCCTGGGCAACGCTGCTTTCTGGCACAAAGGAAAGGCGCAAGAGGCGGGACTTCCTGGGCGCCATTTTAGATCGGCACCTCCCCACCACAGTCGGCTGTGGCAGGGAGACAAGAGGACGCGCAACCCACCCACACACCCCTTATCGCAAAACTCTGAGCCAATGCTGGTCGGCCGACAGGAATTTTTCTCAAAGTCTTGATTGGCACTCATGCAATGGGTTTTTCACCTTTCCCTGAGTGCATGCAAAATTCAACTGAAAGGAGGAAAGACATTTGGCGTGGTGAGTCTAGGCCTGCAATTGTCACATTCTACAGCGGTTGGCAGAGCTAGGGGAGGTTAAAGGTTCACAGTTAGAAGATACATTGAGTAGAAAAATCTTAAGAGATGGGAAGGACCATACATAGTCTCTCAGTGTGGCCCAGTGTATTTGCCATCCCGGGGAGGGGGGAGGCGAGCGGCAGTCTGCTGAGGGACAATGAGTCTATCAGCAGGTGACGGTGCCCTCCCCCTTCTTTCCAACCCTCCAGAAAGGGGGGGGGGTAAAGGCACAAGCACCTCACCCTGGCCTAGGGAAACTGGGGTGGGGTTAAGTTATTTGTTGGGAAGTTAGGACACAGGAGGCACCTACTCGGGTTTAACTTGGGAGTCTCCTAAACAATTAGCTAAGTGGTAGGAGGCAATTACCCAGGCTTAACCTGGGAACCTCCTGCCTGATATATCAGACAGTTAAGTAAAGAAGTTGGACCCGTTATACAAAGGGGGGAAGTGGGGCAAACAAGCCCTTCTCCCTTTAATGTTGTGTAGTTGTAACAATAAGGAGTGCAGCCGTTTAATATCATAAATGTGTCATTGTGTTCTTCCGGGGTGCAGTGACAAATACTTTTAATAGTATTTACACTGCAGCCTAAAAACAGAGAAGAACTTTTAAATTGCGAAGTGCAGGTCTAACTCCTCCCCCACTGATTTCAGCCAGCGGGAGTGTTCTTATATTCCATTTCCTTTGCTTTACCCATCTTCTTTGAGATAGCTCAGACTCGATACCCAGCTGCTGGACTTAGGTTATTTGTTTAATTATTTAACGTGCCCTTCATTATAATGTTAAGAATCTCTTTTCTGATTGAGTTACTCATTTTCACATACTAAATGATAATGGTAAGCAAAAGGTTTTCCTGTCCTTTACCAATTTGACTTCAAAAGGAGACAGACTTTGCCCCTTTTAAATTTCCGCCAAAACACAGTGATCGGCTAGATCAGTGTTTCCAAATGTGGTAGATTGTTGAAAGGTTCTAGATGGGCAGCCTCCTGAAGGGTGTGGGCCCATTACTTGAACTGCAAGTTTTGGAGTCTTCACACTCATTTCTACTAATCATTTGTGAGGAGCAAGCACAAAGGTTCTCAGGGCTTGGAAATACATCTACAGGGGTGTGGGAATAGGATGGCTAAGTTAGTTGGTAATTTGATTATTAGAAACGTAGATAGCTGGGTTGCTGGTGGTTGGGAGGACCACATAGTAAATTATCTGCCTGGTGTAAAGGATGCGGACCTAACGCGCCACCTAATTAGAATTTTAGAGATGGCTGGGGAGGAGCTGGCTGTCATGGTACATGCAGGAGGATGGTTCTGGAAGCTAAATTTAAGCTTCTAGGTGGAAGACTGAAGTCCAGAACCTCCAGGGTAGCATTTTTAGAAATGCTCCCAGTGCCACGTGTAGGACCCCAGAGGCAGGCTGAGTTCCAGAGTCTCAATGCATGGATGAGACAATGGTGCAAGGTAGAATCATTGGAAACTTGGTAACCTTTTGGGGAGGGGAGAGCCTATACCGATGAGATGGGCTCACGTCAACCAGAATGGAACCTGGCTGCTGGAGCTAACAATTCAAAAGGAGTTAGAACAGTTTTAAATTTAGAAACCAGGGGAAAGCCGACAGGCGCTGAGGAGCGCATGTTTTGAACCATGGCGTCTCCAAAGAATGCTGTTAGTTCAAAGAAAGTTGAATATCCTAATATACTTATTTCAATGTTTATACCGTCCCCTCCTGCCTAATGGCAGCTCAGAACGGTGAAGAATATATAAAACATAATATAAAAATTTAAAATACAATGTGATATCAATTAAAACAACAAAACAACAGAGGCTCAAAAAAACAAAAACCCTATTACCCCTAAAATAAAATTTAAAAACCTCATCCATCACCCTCACCAAAAGAATGGAGAAAGAGACAAGTTTTACATTGTCTGGAAGGAGGGGAGATCCGGAGAGAGGCGAAGCTCTACCAGGAGTTCCATAGCTGCGCCGTGGCCACCGAGAACACCCGCTTGAACATGGCCACCAGGAAAACCTGGGGAACCTCCAAGCAGGTGTCCCCAGTCGGCCACAGGGGCCGATCCAGAACACCAGGGATGAGGCGGTCCCACAGGTAAGTGGGGCCCAGGCCGTATAGGGCTTTAAAAGGTAATAATCAACACCATGAATCGGGCCCAGAAGACTATAGGCAGCCAGTGCAGAGAACGAAGCAACGGTGTTATGTGGTCCTGGCAGCCCGTCCCTGCAAGGAGACGAGCCTCCACGTTCTGCACCAGCTACAGCCTACGGGTCGTCACGAAGGGTAGCCCCACATAGAGTGCGTTGCAGTAGTCCAATCTTGAGGTGATGAATGCATGGATGACAGTGGCAAGATCAGAGCCAGAGATGTATGGCCATAGACATCAGACCAGATGTAGTTTACCAAATGCACTCCTCACCACAGCTGCCACTTGGGCATCCAGGCGGAGCTGCGAATTGAGAACTCCTAGACTCTAAACCGGAGGGACACACTCCATCAATTATGGGGTTTCGCCCTTACCCACCATCATCATCTCCATCTTGTCAGGATTCAGCTTCAGACAGCTTGCCCTCATCCAATCCCCCGCCGCAGCCAGACACCGAGCAAACACCGAGACTGGGTCAGATGAAAACGAGGAGGTACAACTGGGTGTCATCAGCATACTGATGACATCAAACTTCAAACCCTCTCATAATCTCGCCCAAAAGCTGCAGGTACACACTGAATAGAAGAGGGAACAGAATTGATTCCTGTGAGACTCCACAATGAGGTCCTGGGGAGATGATGTACAATCCCCCAGTACCACGCGCTGAGTTCTTCTAGTCAAGAATGAGCTGAACCATTCAAGAACAGTCCTACCCACCCCGGCACGGTCCTGCAGGTGCGTCACCAACATGTCATGATTAGGGCTACGAATGTGTCATGGAAATTTTCTTTAAAAGTCATGAGCTGGTCATGGCAGGAATGAGAAAGTCGCAGAAAACTCATGGGTAAATTTTTTAAAACTTCTTTCAATACTGTATAACTATTGTAACCCTCCCCGCCCCCTTAGATTGTAAACCCAGGGATTAGATTGTAATTGCCCTAAGCACAGACTGTAACCCCCACAAGCACAAAATAGGAGGAGGAAAACAACCCCCACCCCTCAGATTTTAAACCCAGGGATTGTAAAGCCCTTTGAAAGCCCCAGGCTTCGAATTTAAACCGAAGCAGGGAATAAAGGGGACACCCCCTGCTAGATTGTAAGCCCAAGCAGGTGATAAAGGCAGAGGAAATGCTGCCGTCTCTTCCTGGGCGCCTCTTGAAGCTCTGACAACAGTAACGTTCTCTGCCTCTGATCCTGTCACCACGCCGCTACTTGACCATGCCCAAAGCTCCGCCCCCCACAAGAAACAACACTGAGGAGGGGTTTGGAGCTCCAGGGAGAGGCGGTGGTTTTACCCGATGGCATCCAGGGTGCTATTCTCACTGGCTTCTTGCCATGCTGCCACATCTCCACAGCCAGGGAGAGGTTTGTAGCTCCAGGGAGACACTGCGGATCTTCTTAGCGCCACTGAGCATGCTCTTCTCACCAGCTTCTTGCAGGCTCTGCTCTTCGGTTTGGGGGAAATCTTTAAAAATGGGAAAATCACGGGAAGATCTCAAAAGTCATGGAGGAGGGCAAAAGTAATTTTGTCACCACCATGACAAATTCGTAGCCCTACTCATGATCAACCGTGTCAAAAGTCACAGAAAGATCTAACAAAATCAGAAGAGTGGACTGACCTCAGTACAACTCCCGGCGCACGTTGTCGACTAAGGCCACAAACACAATCTCAGTGTCATGACCAAGACAAAAGCTGGACTGCAAGGGATCAGGGAAACCGATGCAGTCCAGATGCCCCTGGAGCTGCTGGGCCACTGCCTGTTCAATAGCCTTCCCTAAAAAGGAAAGATTTAGACACTGGCCGATAGTTGGCAAGGGCATCAATGTCAAGAGATGGCTTCTTTAGCCAAGAGTGCACCACAGCCTCCTTCAGGCACCCCGCGACCTTGCCCTTCATAAGGGAGGTACTGACAACCCCCATCAGCAACAGCACAAGTGTTTCCCCGGCTGGTTTTCACCAGCCAGGACAGGCAAGGATCGAGTTCACAAGTCGTGGCCTTCGCAGCACCTAGCAACTCCACCGCATTGGTGGATGAAAACTGCTGAAACTGATCCCACGAAACCGGACCAGACAGGGCATTCATAACCTCAGGTATATCTACTGCACTAAGTGCAGTGCTGAAATCGTGGTGGATACAAGCTATTTTATCCACAAAATAGTTGCTAGAAAGCGATGTTATCTGCAATATAGAAAATAGGAAAGAAGCTGAGGGAGCACAGATGGAATCAGTGCAGAACAGACAAGTATAAATGATTTCAAAATGTCTTATAATGAGCTAACTAAGAATAAAAATTAAGAGAATAGCTTTAAGTATCTATAAGCAAATACTAAAAGTTTAAAAAGTAAGACGGGAGAATTAGAGTGTATGGCACTAAATAAAGATATAGACATAGTAGGCACCTCAGAGACCTAGTGGAATGAGGATAACCAATGGGACACTAATACCAGGGCACAAAATATATCAAAATGGTAGAACAGAGCGAACTGGTGGTGGGGTGGCTCTGTATGGTAAAGACAGCACTGAGTCAAATAGGGTTAAAATTTTACAGGGAGGGAACTGTACTCTGGAATCTCTATGAATAGAAATTCCAGGCATAACGGGGAAGTGTATAGCAGTGGGGCCATACTATCATCCCCCATACCAGGATGGTGACACTGACTATGAAATGCTGGTGGAGATTAGACAGGATACTAAAGTCAGTAACAATTTCAATTATTCTTATATTTATTTATTATTATTTTATTTATATAACATTTTTATCCCGTCCTTCCTGCCCACAGGGCAGCCCAAGGTGGTGAACCGCATAAACAATAAAACAATTTAAAACAGTTACAAATGTACAAAATGCAGGGAAAGACCCCCTCCCCACCCTCACCAAAGGCCTGGTGGAACAGCTAGGTCTTACATAAACGCTGAAATAACAGGAGAACGGGAGTCAACCGAGACTCCTCCGGGAGCGAATTCCACAGCACAGGGGTAGCCACCGAAAAAGATCTAACATTGGGGGCCACCCACCTTGCCCGGGGAACCTCCAAAAAGGCTCCCATGGACGATCTCAAGGGTCGCACGGGCACATGGGGAGTGAGGCAGTCCCGCAGATAAGTAGGGTCCAGGCCATGAAGAGCTTTAAAGGTTAGAACTTGCACCTTGAACCTGGCCCGGTGCTTTATAGGGAGCCAGTGCAGAGCCCAGAGCACTGGTGTCATGAGCGCCCTGTGACCTGCCTCTGTAAGGAGATGGACCGCGGCATTCTGCACCAGCTGGAGACTCCGGACCAGCTTCTCGGGCAGCCCCACGTAGAGAGTGTTGCAGTAATCCAGCCTCAAGGTGATGAAGGCATGGATGGCAATGGCGAGGTCAGAGTCTGAGAGATACGGCTGAAGTTGCCGGACAAGATGTAACTGCTGAAATGCACTCCCCGCCACAGTCACAACCTGAGATACCAGATGAAGCCATGAATCGAGGAGCACACCGAGACTCCGCACTTGAGACACCATGGGAGGGCGAACCCCCCTCACCCCCCCAGCAAGAGGAGATTCAATCACCCGCAAGTCCCCCAAGCTCTCAGCCACCAACATCACCTCCGTCTTGTCAGGATTCAATTGCAGATGGCTCAACCTCATCCAAGCCCCCACAGCCGACAGGGACTGGGAAAATAGGGAGACTGCGTGACCTGGGTCAGTGGAAAAAGAGAGGTAGAGCTGAGTGTCATCAGCATACTGGTGAGACTGCATGCCCTGAAACCCTCTCACAATTTCCCTTAACAGCTGCATATAGATGATAAACAAGAGGGGGGACAGAATGGCACCCTGCAGGGCTCGACACGTGAGGTCCTGGGGAGAAGACGTACACTCCCCCAAGACCACCCGGTGAGTTCTCCCGGCCAGGAATGAATGAAACCAGTCCAAGACCGGCACGGTCCCGCAGGCGAATCACCAACACCTCATGATCGACTGTGTTGAATGAAGCCAAAAGGTCTAGCAGGTTCAGTAAGGTCTGACAACCCTGGTCCAACGTCAGACGGAAATCGTCAACCAAGGCCACCAATACAGTCTCCAACCATACCCAGGCTGAAAGCCAGACTCAAAGGGGTCAAGGAAACCGGTGCGGTCCAAATGTTTCTGGAGCTGCCGTGCCACAGCCCGTTCAATAACCTTCCCTAAAAAGGGAAGGTTAGAGACCGGCCGATAACTGGCAGGAGCATCAGCGTCAAGAGATGGTTTCTTGAGCAGGGGCCTAACCACAGCCTCCTTCAGGCAGTCAGGCACCCTGCCCTCCTGAAGCGAGGCACACACCACCCCAGCCAGCAACGGCCATAACGTCTCCTGGCTGGCTTTCACCAGCCAAATGGGCATGGATCTTGTTCGCAAGTAGTGGCACAAACAGATCCCAACAAGGACTCCACGTCAGCAGGCGACATCATCTGAAACCGATCCCAGAAAACAGGACAGGATGGAGCATCCATAGCCCCAGCTGATCCTCTGCAATAACTGTGGTACTGAAATCGTGGCAGATGTGAGTGACCTTATCTACAAAGTACTCAATAAACTGGTCACTGGATTGCTCCAGGTCCAGATGGAGGCAAGCAGGAGTGACCAAGCCTTTCACCACCCGGAAAAGCTCTGCTGGACATGCCTTTGCAGATGCAATAAGGGCAGCAAAGAACTGCTTCTTTGCTGCCTGCACCACCACAGCATAGGCCTTTAAACTGCTCTTATGCTGCGATCAATCATACCAGTTGCAAGTCTGGTGCCACTGGCGCTCTAACTGCCTGCTCTCCTGCTTCAAACACCGCAGGCCCTCAGTAAACCAAGGAGACCTGTGGGAGACTCAGGAGGGCAGCGGACGCCTGGGAGCCACTCTGTCAATGGTCTCAGTCAACAAGGTGTTCCAGAAGGCTACGAGATCATCGACAGAGTGGGTGTCAAGGTCCAGGGGAAACTCCCCCAGAGCATTCCGGAACCGATCCGGTTCCATAAGTCTCTGGGGGCGGACCGATCTAATAGGTCCTGCACCCTGTTGGAGGTTGACATGCACCAGGATGCATGCCTTGAGGTAATGGTTAGACCATACAAAGGCTCTACTTCCCTGACTTCTACTAACTGACCCCCCCACCCGCCGCCTCGAGGCCAGTGCAGAAAACCAAATCCAGTGTACATCCCTCCTTGTGTGTGGGGCCACAGATGATTTGGGACAGGCTCATGGTTGTCATGGAGGCCATGAACCCATGCCTCGCTCCTCCAAGATCGGTGTCAGTTTTGATGTTGAAATTCCCCAGGACCACTAATCTAGGGGTCTGGAGGATCACCTCTGACATCAGATCAGCAAGAGCATGTAGGGATGCTGCTGGGCAATTGGGTGCACTGTACACCAGCAGCACCCCTAATCTGTCCCCGGCCAAATCCAACACAAGATGGAGGCACTCAACACCTGGTGGAGTCTGCACCGGATACCTCCTAAAAGACAATGCATCCTTAATAACAACGGCTATACCGCGTCTCCCCCATTGCTCCAGCCAAGGCTGATGGTGCACAGAGAACCCAGCCGGAACAAGATCGGTCAAGATAGGGCCCGATTCATTGTCCAGCCAGGTCTCTGTAATACACACGATGTCGGCGTCCCACTCCGGGATTAACTCCAGGATGGTAGATGACTTATTGACAACTGACCTCGTGTTCAGCAGCACCAAACCAAGACCTTGGATCTCCTGGGCCTCGACCCACAACCTACCCACGTGGGGGGGTTGAAAGGGGAACGGGCACAAGGCACTGCTCCCTCCTCACTGATAGAACACACCTCCCCTTTAGACCATATCTTCCCCGACCTGTGACAACCCCAATAGCTGCGGAAGCCCTCCCATCCTCAGAGAACCCCGTTACGCTGCCCCAACAGGCCAGCGAGAGGTACCTCACCCCCCAAACCCCCGTCTGCCTCTGCCACCGGCGGGCAAACACACACACCCCACGGAGGGTCACCCCTGCTCACACCAGGGGTTCCCCTCCACACCGCCCCCCTGACCTCTCTCTCCTGTCACCAGAGGGAGTCCATTAACCCCCACATCACCCCCCAACCCCCAAATTTCCCTCTCCACACTCAGTTCCCCGCACAGTACGTATATGACCCCACCCCATAGTCAATATCTTCACCTCCCTGCTCCCACCGACGCAGGGGGGGAGGGGGCCGAAGGCACTGTCAAGGCCGCTGTCACTGTGCAGTGGCCGCTCTGCAGAGCAGGAATGATATCAATGGTGGCCGCCTCCACCACCTCCGTCCTCAAATGGGCGCGCCAACGGCACTTCGCCCTGTGGCGGCGCCCTTCAGCCACTGTTCAGAGGGTGCCGCCCTCAGGGCAGCTCCCCTTTGTGCTAGTTACCTGGAGGGGGAGGGACAGCAGAGTGGTCACAGGTAGGGATTCCCAGGGCCTTGGCACCAGAGAGCCAACACCCCATCCCCTTTCCAGTCCTCGCACGCTCTCAGGGCTGCTCTCCTTTGTACTGGATGGTTACCGGGAGGGGGAGGGACAGCAGAGTGGTCACAGGTGAGTGAATACTGACTGGGTGAATGTCTCCTCTGGGCTAGATATGGAAGTAAAGTTTCGAGATGCCATGAGAGACTGCTTCTTAGACCAGCTGGTCATGGAATCAACAAGAAGAGGAGCTACTTTGAATCTAGTCCTAAGCGGAGTGCTGGACCTGGTGCAAAAGGGTAATGATGGTGGATTTGACATAATTACTAGAGGGAGAATGGTAAATAAAACAACTGCAGTAACATTTAACTTTAAAAGGGCAGACTATGCTAAAATGAGGCAACTAGTTAGAAGCAAACTAAAAGGAGCAGTGGTGAGGATTAAATGACTGCAAGAGGTGTGGAGACTTTTTAAAAAGCCATCTTGCAAGCCAAAATGTATTCCACAGGTTAAAAAAGGTAGCAAGGGGACCAAACGCCTTCCAGCATGGCTAAATGTTGAGGTGAAGGAGGCTATTAGAATCCAAAAGGCTTCCTTTAAAAATGGAATGTTACTTCTAATGAGGAAAATAGGAAAGCATAAACACTGCCAAATTAGATGTAAAACATTAATAAGGCAGGCCAAGAGAGAATTTGAAGAGAGACCTGCTAAACAGGGAAAAACAAATTTAAAAACTTTTTAAAGTACATCAGAAGCAAGAGCCCTGCTAGAGAGTCAGTTGGGCCATTAGACCCAAGGGGTAAAATGGCGCTTAGGGAGGACACGGCCATTGCACAGAAGCTGAATGAATACTCTGCTTCAGACTTCACTGCAGAGGATGTTGGGGAGATACCCACATCAGAACTGTTCTTTGTAGGTGACGAATCGGAGGAGCTGTCACAGATCAACATAACTCTGGAATGGATTCTAGAGCAAATCATCGGGATCAGATAGTATACACCCAAGTGTTCTGAAACAACTCAAATATGAAATTGCAGACCTACTACTGGTAATCTGTAACCTACTGCTAAAATCTGCCACTGTACCAGAGGACTGGTGGGTAAAAAATGTAACATCGTGTTACCACTAAAAAAGGGATCCAGAGACGAGTCTGGAAACTACAGACTGGGGAGCAGGACACATGTGCCAGGAAAAATGGTGGAAACTATTAACAGAATTACAGGGCATATTAACATGGCTTAATGGGGAAGAGTCAACATGGATTTAGCAAAGGAAAGTTGTGCCTCACTAATCTATTGTATTTTTGTACGTGTAAATAAGCATGTGGACAAGAGGTGTCGCTCAATATAGTGTATCTGGATTTTCAGAAAGTATTGGATAAGATCCCTCATGAGAGACTCTTGAGGAATTTAAAAAGTCATGGGATAGGAGGCAATGTCCTACTGCAGATTGGTATCTGGTTAAAGGATAGGGAACAAGGAGCAGGACTAAATGGTCAGTTTTTACAATGGAAAGGAGTAAATTGTGGAGTGCCCCAGGGATCTGTACTGGGACCAGCGTTTAATGTATTTATTAATGATTTGGAAACAGGAGTAAGGAGTGAGGTGATCAAATTTGCAGATAACACCAAGTTATTCAAGGTAGTTAAACAAGTGGACTGTGAAGAATTGCAGGAGGATCTTGCGAGACTGGGTATTGCAATGGCAGATGAAACAATATTGACAAGTGCAAAGTGATGCACATGGGGAAAAACCATCAAAACCTTAGGTACACAATGCTGGATTCTAAATTAGGAGTTACCACTCAAAAGAAGGAGCTTGGAGTCACTGCGGACAATACATTGAAATCCTCAGCTCAGCGTGCAGCGGCCGTCAAAAAAAAGCAAACAGAACATTAGGGATTATTCATAAAGGGATAGAAAATAGAACTGAAAATATCGTAGTGCCACTATATAAATCTATGGTGCAACCGCACCTTGAATAGTGCGTGCACTTCTGGTCGCCCCATCTCAAAAAGGACAGAAATAAAAAAGGTACAGAAGGTCAACAAAATGATATGGAATATGGAACAGCTCCCCTTGGAAGAGAGGCTGGATAGGTTGGGGCTCTTCAGCTTGGAGAAGAGACAACAGAGGGGATATGACAGAAGTTTATAAAATCATGAGTGGCGTGGAACAAGTAAATAGGGAACCATTATTTACCCTCTCAAATAGTACTAGGGGACACTCCATGAAACAAATGGGTAGCAGAATTAAAACAATTAAAAGTATTTTTTCACTCAATGCACAATTAAGTTATGGAATTTGTTGCCAGAAGATGTGGTCAAGGCCAGTAGTATAGCTGGGTTTAAGAAAGGGTTGGTCAAGTTTCTGGAGAATAGGTCCATTAGCAGCTATTAGCCAGGTACATTTGAAGAACGTAACCTCTTACTGTCGGGAGCTGGGAGTGAACAACAGGGAATGGATTGCCCCATTGTGACCTGCTGGGTACTTCTCCCAAGCGACCGAGGTTGGCCCCCGTCAGAGACAGGTGCTGGGCTCGATGATCATTGGTCTGACCCAGTATGGCACTACTTACATTCTTAATAGCCAGTACCTTTGTCAATCAGATGACAAGATAGCCATTTTTAGCTGTTGGGGAAGAGGTGCAAGACAGACAACTCTACAGGGGACAGCATACTACAGCCAAGTGCCTGAGGTCTGAAGTTAGTGTGGCTAGGACAGCAGGTGGCCACCATGAACATGGTCATAGTAGGAATATGGTAAAGACAGCAGCAGGAGGGACACAACCATACAAGTATTAGTGGAGTAAACCTGATTCTGCCCCTTTTCTAGAGCCTATTGCACCCATCTCAGGAGATGCCCTGGTAGGGGTTTCTTATTCCAGCCCAGCATCAGCAAGCTGGGCAAAGGAAGGGGAGGTTACACACAGTTTCAGGACTTCAGCCAATACCCACACAATCATCTTTAGCAAACGTAAGATGAGTGGGATGTTGGAACCCCACAATTTGAAAGAACAAAACCTAAAGTAGAACGCTAAAAATTGTGAAAGTACATTAAAAAGAAATGCGCACACAAGCTACTTTCAAATTTCTTTCAGATGAAACAAGGACTTTCAAAGTGTAGTAATAAGTAAACCCCTTGACACAACTATCATGTTTCCAACAGGGAATATTCAGATCGTTAGTATTAAAGCAAATAATTTCGAGTGCACAAAATTGGCTGCTGGTGTTTTTATTAAAAAATAATAATTTGATCCGAATAATTTCAAGTGCAGAAAATTAGCTGGTGTCGTTATTAGAAAATAATGCTGATTAGAAATCTCTTGCTTAGCAACAAATCTTCAAGATGCTGCTTCACTGGGCTCTGAAATGCCAATTCTAATTAGTTTTTTTTTTTTTTTTAGGCATTACTAAAACTTCTAAAAACTATGACAAAGTGCATCAGAGCAACAAGTTCCTCAAATATTTGTCTGAGGGGCATGCGGTCTCCACCAAGAGGGAGCTTCATACTGTATTTGGATTTTCATTGTCTATGTCCATCTCATTACCATCCAGTCCTAGTCTAGCAGCACACTGTTATTCACAACAATGTCAAATCCACAAACCATAAAACTTAAAGGCGTCTTGGGAAGGTTTCTTATAGCTCCGAAACAATGCTTCCCAAAGGCAACGAAGACAATAATCCCCCCCTCCCCCCGTACTATTTATTTATAGGATTCTTTAATTTTGCTTCTTCGGTAATAAAGGCCTTTGACTTGGACCTGGGAAGCTAGGGTTCAAAATCCCACCCTAGTCATGAACTCATTGGGTGGCCTTGGGCAACCTCTCAGCCTAGAAAGCCAATGTGGTGTAGTGGAGAAGGTGCTGGACTTGGACCTGGGAAGCCAATATGTTCAAATCCTGCCCTAGTAATGAACTCGCTGGGTGGCCTTGGGCAAGTCATACTCTCTCAGCTTCAGTTCCCCATCTGTAAAATGGGAATGTGTCTGTTTGTCCCTGTGTGTTCTCCTCACCCGTGTCCATATAGATTGTCAACCCACTGGGCAGCAAACATTCTCTGAAAATCTGAGACTGTAAAGCACTGAGTACATCTAGTAGCGCTATAGAAAAGGAAATTGGTCACCTACCTTCGTGAATTCCTTTTTCCTCTGCTGAGCAGACAGTCCTCTGGCTGGGTAGCTCCACCTTGACCGGCAGGAAGCAGAAGAGATCAAATCTTCACTGCGCATGCGCCTCCTGCGCTACCCTCCTCTCTTCAGATAGTTCCAAAGCGGAAGACCGGCAGTCTTGTGTTGACCACCAACAAAATTTTAACCCCTTAGAGGGTGTAACTCTAATGATTAATCACAACAATACTACTAACAAAATAACTTTTATAGTATATGCGAGGGAATACTCTCCCAAGGAGACAAAACCCCTTACCAGTTTCAGAATTTACTTGTTTTCCTTTCCCCATCATCTCTGGGTGGGTCCGGAGGACTGTCTGCTCAGCAGAGGAGAAAGGAATTCACGAAGGTAGGTGACCAATTTCCTTTTCTCCCCCTGCAGCAGACAGTCCTCCAGCTGGGATATACCCAAGCTCTATTTACTGAGGGAGGGAAGAGACGAACTCAGGCACATCTATAACCGCCTGGAGAATTCTCCTCCCAAAGGCCGCTTCCGCGGATTGAAAAGTATCACTCTTGTAGTGTCTGACAAACGTGTGGACAGATGACCAAGTTGCTGCCCTACAGATTTCCTCATATGATGCTCTTGCCTTGAAAGCATATGACGTGGCCGCTCCCCTTACTGAATGAGGCCAGATTTGTAGAGGAGGAATTTTCCCCTTGGCTCTATAAGCCTCAATGATAGCCTGCTTCACCCATTTTTATATTAATGCCTTTGATGCCTTTTTCCCTTTTATAGCTGGCCGTAGATTGACGAATAGTGCCGTTGTCTTACGAAAACCTTGGGTTCTTACAAGGTAAATTTTAAGAGCCCTGCGCACATCTAGGGTGTGCCATAACTTCTCCTTCGGATGGGATGGATTCGGGCAGAAGGAGGGAAGAACAATCTCCTGTGATCTATGGAAAATAGAATTAAATTTTGGAATAAAGGCCAAATTAAGTCTAAGCGTGACAGAATGTTTTTGGAAGAAACAAATTCTTTTCCATCAAAAGGGCTCCCAACTCAGACATCGTTCTGGCCGAAGTCACCGCTATTAGAAAGGCCACCTTTAAGGATAGCATGTAGAGGGAGACATGTGATAATGGCACAAAGAGGGGGTTTGGTTAGGGCTTCAATAACCAAACTGAGGTCCCAAGGTGATCTGTGAACTACAGGGGGAGAAAGATGTCTGGCAGCCCTTAAAAACGGTCGAATGTGTTTATGGATAGAGAAATCCTTAGAGATCAGAGAAGCTAAGACAGAGTTAAGGGCGGAAACCTGTCTGGCTAGCATATTATATTTTAGACCTTTGTCCAGTCCAGCTTGCAGAAACTCTAGAATATCAGCGATAGAAGGACTACAGGGATCCAGACCTCTGTCTAAGGCCCATGTCGCGAAAACCTTCCAAGTCGCTCTATATGACCTTCTAGTAGCCGGTCTCTTGGCTGCTAACAAGGTTTTTTGGATTGCCCCAGAATAATCCCTCCTTTGCAGGATTAAACTTTCAATTTCCAAGCTGTCAGCTTTTGACACCACCCCCCATCCCCGGTTCTCGTGGAGAAGGGGCCCCTGGGACAGAAGATCCCCCCTTTTGGGAAGGAAGAATGGCTCCTCTACGCTTAGCTCCCTTAGATCGGAGAACCATGGCCGTCTGGGCCACCATGGAACAACTAAGATCACTTGGGCTTTTTCTCTTTTGATCTTTGCCACCGTTCTCGACAGCAAGGGATAGGGAGGGAAGGCATATAGTAGTCCCCTAGGCCATGCCTGGTTCAGAGCGTCCAGGGCTGTGGCTTCCGATTCTTCCCATGCTGCCATGAAGCGTATTACTTGGGTGTTGTCCTTGGAGGTGAACAGATCCATGACCGGAACCCCAAACCTCTCTGTAATGAGAAGAAACACTTCTCGGTTGAGAGCCCACTCGTGGGGGTTCACCTGGTTCCTGCTGAGCCAGTTGGCTTGTATGTTGTTCACTCCCCTTATGTGTAAGGCCTTTACGGAGGCAACCCGTGACTGAGCCCAATTGAAAAGGATCGAGGCCTCCTTCTGAAGAGCTGGAGACCTCGACCCCCCCTGGTGGTTCACACAGGCCTTTGACGCTACGTTGTCCGTGTATATCAGGACATGAGCCCCGAGCAGGAGGGGTGCCCACTGCTGAAGAGCCAGGCGAATAGCCCTTAGCTCCAGCAAGTTTATGGGCTTCCCCTGCTCCTCTGGGGACCACGTCCCTTGGATGTATCTTCCCTCCATGTGGGCCCCCCAGCCCAACAAGCTGGCGTTGGAGGTTATTAACTTCCAGGGGGGGTTCTGTCAGAGGCACTCCTCTTAGAAACACAGCTGGCTCAAGCCACCAGGACATGGAGGATTTTATGTGGTTGGGCACTCGAACCCAAGGATTTCCCCCTTGCATAAGCTCTCTTTGAAAAGGACGCAGCAGCCTCTGTAAGGGACTGAGGTTGTAACGGGCCCACTGGACCTGTCAAGAGCAGGACACCATCAGCCCTAGAAGACTCACCAGAGACTTCAGTCTCAGTCGATGGGACGCCAGGAGCAGGCGGATCATCGACCTGATCTTGTCTTGTCTCTGCTCTGGAACAAACACAGAGTCTAAGGAAGTATCTGTGATTACTCCCAAGTGTTGTAATCTGTGAGTTGGTGTCAGCTGACTCTTGGGCAGGTTTGTCACAAATCCGTGTAACCCCAGGTAAGTCATCACCCTGTTCACGTCCCTGTAAGCCATCTCCTGAGATGGAGACCTGACTAGGATATCGTCCAAGTAGGGGAACACGTGGATCCCCTCCTTGCGCAGGTTCGCTATAAGGGTGATGAGAACGTTGGTAAAGGTCCTTGGGGCAGAGGAGAGATCGAAGGGCAGAGCCCTGTACTGTCAGTGGCAGTCGTTGAACGCGAATCGAAGCCATCTCCTGTGTTTTGGAAGAATGGGGACATGGAGATAGGCCTCCTTCAGGTCTATGGAAGTTAGCCAATACCCTTTTGATAGACTGTGACAAATGGAAGATACCGATTCCATCTTGAATTTTTGGGCCCTTATCCACCTGTTTAGGAACTTTAGATCTAACACAGCTCTCCATTGCCCTGTCTTTTTGGGGACCCGAAAGATTATGGAATATAATCCCAAACCTTTCTCCTCGCTTGGTACTTCTTCTATGGCTTTTATGTTTAGTAGCCTGTTTATTTCCTCTGACATTGCTCCTACTTTGAGAGGATTCTTGGAGAAGGGGGAAGGAAGGAACCTGTTCCTTGGAAGGCCTCTGAGTTATAGAGAGTACCCCTGTTCCACAATTTTCAGCACCCAAGCGTCTGAAATTGAAGCTTCCCAAATTTTGTAGAAGTTTGATAACCTTCCCCCTATGTCCTCCCCTCTTTGTGAGTCATGCCTGCTTTGTTGACTGTGAAGGAGGAGAGTCTCGGAACCTGCCTCTGTCAGACCTGCGCTGTCGTTGACCCCGAAAACAAAAGGACTGCCTATTGTACTCCCTGTCAGGGGGCTGGTTGTTTTTTTGAAAGGATCCGTACCCCCCCTCTAAATCTAAAGTTTGGAGCTCGAAAACATCTTTTCTTTGCTGTAAACTGTTGCAAAGTTTTAGTTCTGGATTTGTCATTAGCCTCTGTTAGGACCTTGTCCAAACAGGTCCCAAAGAGTTGGAAGTCCTTGTAAGGCCCTTCTACCAATAAGGTCTTTGCAGTGGAATCCCCTTTCCACGACCTTAACCAAACCCTCCTTCTGGCCACCACAGATAGGGAAACTGCCCTGGCCGACAAGGAGAGTGCATCCGTAGTGGAGTCGGCTAGGAGAGCCGTAGCTAGCATAACTCTGGAAGAAAGGACCCTAGATCTCTCTTCAGAAATATCCAAAGACTGCACCTCCTGCAGCCATGCCAAGTTTGCCCTGGCCAGATAAGAGGACAGAATGTTAACTCACAACGAATTTGCTGATGCATCTAGCCCTTTTCTGAGCGCTCCCTCAATGGCCCTGTCTGCAGGGTCCTTAGGGAAGCAGTCCCCTTAGGTGGGAAAAAAAGACTGTCTTGACAAAGATGCAGCCGCTGCATCCACTTTTGGATTTTTAAATAATGGCTCTTTTTTCTTGGAGAATGAATACAACGCCTCTTGGGTCTTATTCATCTGCACGACTTGGCAGGTAATTTTCATTCCTCCAAGATGAGTTTCTCAAAAGCCCTATCCAGGGGCAGGCCAGCATCTCTTCCTGAAAGAGAGGGGATCAGTTGCCGAACGTCATCCTCTGAGTCTGAGGATTGATCCTTTCTCTGTTTTTCTTCTAGGGCCAGAGTTTTTATGACCTGGGCCATAAGTTCCTCTTTGTAATTTAAAGGAAATTGCCTCTCCTGATCCCTGTTAGAGGAGTGTCCTGCCATTCTCCCTCCTCCAGCTCCGAGGGGAGAGCCTCCGACTCGGCGTCGGAATTTGACATTAGGGAGTGTATAGCAGCTGCTGCAGCCATATTCCCTTCCCCCTCCCCAGCTGAGCTAGCCTGCTCAGAAGATGGAGGAGAGTGAAGTAGGCGGGAAATGGCGCCCCCTATGGTTGTTCGGGGTTTTCCCGCCTTTTTTGTCCACCTCTTTTTTGTACTGGAAGCTTTTCCCCCCTGAATTTGTTTTCTCTTTTTGTCTTTTTTATCCCCTAGCGCTGAAATGGCGAGGAGAATTTTCTCCATAGTAGTATTTAACGTCTGGAAAGCCTCCTTTTGTGTATTCCAGACCCCAGCGTGGTCAATACAGAGGCTCCTGACGTCCCCCCTTGCTCGGAGTCCTGTGAGATAAAGGCACCTGTTACAAGAATGGCCCCTCTTTGTGTGCCTCAATAGGCAGGGGGGGAGGGGAGGCTGTTTGAGGAAACCAGAGGGGTCTGGTTCCTTACCCCCCGCAATCGTTTCGCTGAAACAGACTCATCTCCGGCCTGGAGGTGCCTTTCATGTCTGTGTCTCGCTCCCCCGATGCCACCGCGTGGGAGAGACCAAGCCTTTCGTCCTTGCCTTTTTTTTTTTTTTAAAGGCAGTTCGGGCTGAGCAGATCCACTGCTACTGCAGGGGACTGTTCTGGACGGAGGAGAGCCCGCTTTCCAGAGCCGCGGATCGCTTCTCGGGGAGCCGGCTGGGTTGACAACCGCCGCTGCCAATGGCTACTGCCAATGGCTACTGCCAAGGCAGGGGAACCCCTTGAGTGCCCTGTCAAAGTCCTGACTCTGCTTTTCTTCTTCTCCGCAGAGCCCGTTCCTAACGCTCCCGCCGGTCCAAGGCAAAAGAAAAAACTGAAGAGAAGAGGGTAGCACAGGAGGCGCATGCGCAGTGAAGATTTGATCTCTTCTGCCTCCTGCCGGTCAAGGTGGAGCTACCCAGCCGGAGGAATGTCTGCTGCAGGAGGAGAAATGAGGAGTAGTAGTAGTAGTAGTATTTTACCATGTGTATATTTTGCTAATGTATTGTTTTCTAATGAGCAGGCAACAATTTTTGTTTTAAGAACATCCCAAAAATACCATGAGAAGTTTCTGCAAATTCAGTTTGGCATTTGAAAATATGGGAGCATAACATTTTCCTCTGTCAACAACTTTAATACTCGAACCATCGTGATGGCTGTTGTGGTATACTAGAAAACTTGCAAATCATGAAGCCTTTTAGAGTAGAACACTCTCTTCCAAGTATGTTGTAGTTGAGAAACAAGTGTTTGTTTCAAATCATAGTTTATTGTTAGATGCTTGGTATAAAAAACTTCTTTGAAAAATCTGTACCTCAGCAAATTCACTGAACACAAGAGCTTCTTGAAAACTACAGCATTGTCCTAGGACTGCTGACAGATGAAAGCCAACAAACAACAGTTAATATATTCTGTAAAGGTAACCGAGGTAGGTATACAAATGCTAATCATGTGTCTTATGCTAGTGACTTGGTCTCCTTTCTTTTTCAGGCAGTTTACACAGCTAGAAAATCAACACATGGATAGAGAAAAATCACTTAAGAGTTCAAACAATATATATGGAGATCTGGACTAGAAGGGAATCAATTGCAGGGACTGAAGGGAAGAGTTGAGGAAATAAAATTGTTAACTTGCTCAAAAGCTTTTTTATATTCAACATTATGCATCTATTGCTAGAATGGGCCTGTTGAAGGAATAGGATTGCTTATCCTTTATTACTAACATCAGTTAACTTCACTAAAACAAAACTGTGCAGAAATCCAAAGAGGATACAATAGTAGATAGCTTGCAGAATGGATTTCTGATTAATTATTCAGATTCAATATTTACTTCAAAATCCTAGGTTTTTCTTCTTTCAAAAAACAATAAATTGACTGCCTCTTGTCAAAGACAGAGTGCCTAATACACTGCAACTATCATGTTGCAGAAGGGAGAACAAAGCAGGCAGCATTCTGTTCCCAGTCTCTACTTTTTATAAATACACACACACACACACACACACACACACACACACACACAGCTGACCTTAAACCATACAGACTGACAACTGGTCTTGCTGCTGTCTCAGATGACTTTACTCTTGTGTGTAAGTTAAGTTCCAAATTCTACGGTGTTCTGTGTAAAAAGGCGATGGGACCAACAGCAGCAGCAGCTATGAAATGCTGCCAAGTGAGAACCTAGTGATGTGCCACACATAGTGCCTCCAAGGGACTCCAAGAGTGACCCACTTATAGTGCATGCAATCCACTTGATCCAGGCATCATCCTGAAGTGATCTACCAGGATCTCTCTCCCACTAGCTCTGGTGCTCTAGGCTGGGTCCTCCCCCAGAGACTCCTAGCTCTAGGGAAAACCCAGTAACTCGTGCCAGGAGTGAAGAGAAGCACCACACCCCTTTTGTAGAGTCTTCCCTGCTGCACTGGAGGAGCTCTTCTAGCCGGTCACCTACCTGGAGACACTCTCCTGTCCCAGAGGTAATCTTTGGTTCTGCTCTCCACACAATGATCTACTGAAGACTAGGTTGTGATCTACTCGTATATTGCAATCTACCTCTTGGTCACCCCTGATGCAAGGAGCAGGGACAGAATGTAAAAAAAATAATTATTTTTTTTTTTATTTTTTTTTACACAGACCACAAAGGATGGAAGTTTAAAACTATTCATAAGCCCTGAAGTAGCTGAAAATTCAACTGCAATTTCTAACAATACACTTGTCTAATAACTAAGCTGTTTACTGTGCTAAATTATGTCTAATGTCTCAACACCTATTGATTGGAGAAGGCTCCAACAGTACACACTCCAATCCAATCACTGGAAATTTGCCAGTTTGAGGATTTTTTGGGGGGGAGGGGGCTGTGTGTGTGTGTACTGAGGTGGAGCTCCCTCAAAGGGCTTGTGTAATAGCACAGGAAGCTGAATCCTTCACACACACCCTATGTTTGCAGATATACTGCTTAGATGCAGCAGACTCAGACTCCATGGAAAAAAAACAGGACACCATGGGTAGTTCTATAATTACATTATCCACATAACTATGTGCCAGTACCTGCACAATCCTAAAAAGGTAACTCTCAAAATACAAGTCTCCACTTGTAACCAGCATAACACGTGGACATTTACTTCTGGCTTCCAATCATCTGCGTGATCAAGATGTGGAGAATGGCAAAGGACATGACTCAGCCTCTCTTTGCTTCTTCATGGAATCTATTATCTAGCAAATTTAAAAGCTAGATGCAATTGTGTGAAACTTATTTTTTCTTTGTGACATAATGGAAAGGCAGCAGATATTTTGTTGAACCATCTTTTTCCTGGCAGTACAAAAATACTCACATGGTGCAGGAGTGAGAAGATCAACTACCATGCCACAGCTGGTCACCACTGTTTGGGTAGGCCACTCCTAGCATAAGTGGTGGAAAATGCCTAGACTGCAGGGAAGCCCAGAGATCACCCATCTAATCCTGCTCGACAACCCCCCATTCCTACAAGTGGGCCAAAAAAGTCTTGTGCTTTGCATCAAGTGCATCTTAGTGTACCTCCTGTATCACATCCTTCTTCAAACACAGCAAGACCATGCTCAGAGATGCATGGCCGAACGCCTATGCACTCACCCTACACCCGTTTGGAGAGCAGGAAGAGAAGAGGTTGCCAGGTCCACATCTGCTTCACTCTCGACGCCCATGCCAAGAGTACGAGAACAGTGGGAAGTGGCTGCCAAGGCATGTGCTCACTTGCCTGAAGAGGAACAGGCTCATCTACACCCCACATTCACTATACATTGAATAATAAATTTTTATTACCGTTTTAGCCCCAAGGCCATAACATTCGAAATACATAATATAAAATAACCGTAACACTATACATTGAAGTGCGATGCACCCAATGTGCAGCACGCCTAGATCTGATAAAATCCCGAGGTACCATCTACAGATGTAAGTGTGGGTGGGACTAGCAGTATTTCCACTTGACTGTGCAATAAACATGTGAGCTGGGACAGGTGCAAGAATAGGGCTATGCAACTGCAGGATGTCATGCATATGACACACAATGGCTTGCTCTGTGGATAATGTAACATTTGAAAGCACCTTACGTTTCCCATTGACTATACTTTGAAAGTCACAATAAGCAAGATTCCTCTGTAGCAAGATGGTAGTTCTTCCTATAGTACCAAGGAAACTAAAAGAATGTATGGTAAAACACATGTATACACACACACACATATGTATAAGATTAAGGTTTGCCCTGCCAAAGAGCTCAACATACAATTCCCAGCAATGCACTTAAATTAAAGGCAAGATTTTCAAGAAGCTCACCTCCTATTTGTGTAAACAAACAGCTAGGCTGACAGCATTTTTCAAAAGCTGATCCCATTTGTGGGGGCTGGGCACTACTGAAAATTCCACTCACAAAGAACAAGAGTGATCTTCTGTTCAAATACATTTCTGAAACAACTTAAAATTTGAATCCAGAAACACTAGCAAAAACGAACAAACCAACCTGTTCTAAATTGATTTCATTCCAAATATGAGTTACCATGGTTAGATCAGTGTTTCAAATGTAGTTAAAAACAAATAATCTAATGAAAGGCAAGGCAGAATAATATAGAAAATGTAATGGAAATTTACATCCATACTAAATTCTCAGTTAAGTTTTGGTTCTCTCAGAGGAGTAAAAGGTTCTAGAGAGAAAAAAAACACCAGGTGCCTGTAGGGATTTTGATATGAAGAGAAACAAAAAAGGACAAGCATTTATGTAGAAAACAGAGCCTGACGTAACCCAGTCTCCATAGTTTTCCCTAAAATGTTGCATTTTTTGGTGTCCCACAAGATGTTTCTATAACAAACTGCTGGCATACGACATATCGTTACATTTCTTCAATAGGCAGTACTAGATGGCTTTGTGGCTGACACTCAGAGATCCAAGAGTATCAGAACTTTTTTTGTTCTGACCAAATGATTTAAGTGGGCTGCTGCAGTGAGTATAGTGTACAGTTCAATATCCATGCTAGTAATGACTGCCATTTTTGTGTGGTTTTGGAGAGATACAGTATTGTTTTAAGCGGTGTGCCCTGAAATTGTCATTCTAAGATAGTCCCCATTTAAATTTCTGATCTTTATTTCCAATAGGAAATTTTGTGGCACTGGTCATGTTGCCTGGACCAAGCATTCATGTCTTGAGTTTGCAGCACACTATAACGGCTACCAGTCTTGAAGGGTTATCAACTTTAAATGCAGGCAGTTTTTAAAAAGTAGTTCAGCAAGGAGACTTCTGTTTCCCTCAGGCAGTTGTGGCTTTGAAATAATTTTTTTAATGTTTGTTAATTTCTGAAACCTAGATAGGGTACATGATAAGAGGAAAATAGATTACCACACATCTCTCAAATGCATATAATTGAGAAGAGTGAAGATTAAACTTTCAACAGTTATAGTCTAATATGCAAAATTTTGTAACAATGATCACATGCAAGAACTATTTTAAATTGGCTACCATCTCAAACATTCTGCCAGATGAGCAATGATTTTCCAGCATCACCCACAGAACAATTACTCCCAGGGAGTTCTCTAATTCGTTGGCTATTGTGGAGATACCCATAGAGCAGGGTTTTTTTTATGATAAAGCTGAAGAACCATCACATTGATCAGGCAATGGAAGTAAATTTAGAAAAAGCTGATAAACTCAACAATAGGAAGTTCTCAGAACCAGATGGTACTCGCTTATGAGTTCTGAAAAGATTCATATGAAATTGAAGAACTACTAACAAGGTAGATACTATCACTAAAATCAGCCTCTGAACCAGAGAACTGGAAAGTTGTTTCTAAGGTGAACCTGGCAACTACAGATGGTGAGCCTACGTCAGGACCAGGCAAATCTTTAAATGCCATAGTAAATAAAAACTATTAAACATATAGGCAAAAATGTTCTTTCATGAGAAAGAATATGGTTTTTGTAAAGGGAAGTCATGTCTCAACCAATCAATTAGAATTTTTTGGAGGATATGTACACAAATTCATATCCTCAAATCCTCACCTGCCTGAAGCAAATTAGTAGCCCTTTTCCCCCAAGGAGATGGAATTTATTTTAAGTTGGGGTGAAATGGTAATTTAAATAGGGTATCTGGGTAGGAATATGGGGTGGGTTTGTAGATGGGATTTTAGAGGGTGGGAAGGAATGTCACAGCCCCTCAGTGAGGGGAGGTACTTGCATGGGGGTGGGCAAATCTGACGGGATACCTTGGTGAGGTAGGGGTATGGGCAAAGTGGGGGAGTTGGGATGAGTTGGGATTTGTGTCCTGTTCCCTCTGAGAGGAAGGGTTCATACCCAGACTCCCCTGTGAGGGGGGATGTGCATGGGTGGTGAAGAGTGTGGGTTTTACTGGGATAGGGGAAATGGGTGGGGTTGAGATGAGTTGGAGGTAGAGGGAAGAGTCTCTCCTTGGGGAAATGGGGAGTTTCTCCCACCTGCCTCCTTTGCTAATCAGCCTCTGGGGACACTGGCTTGGGGAGTACTCTCCAGCCACCCAGTCACTTAGAGTCTTGCTAGCCCCTGAGTTACTGTCTTCATTGGTGGGGCAGCTATTGAAGCAACTGGTGTCATGTTGGGCATGGGGAAGTATGGAGAGGGGAGAAAGCCATCGCAGGTATCAGAGAAGCATTTAGTGTATGCTCCTATGTCTCACTCCCCTCCTTTCTCAGGATATTTGGGGGTTGAGGCTAGCAGGGCCCTGATCTGAAGCCGATACTGCTTAAAGCAAGGTCATCAGCAAATAAATCAACGATCTTTGATATTATTCAGGATGATGTTGCTGACCTCATATGCATTACAGAGACCTGGCTGGGTGAAGCACCTGGGCCTAAATTGTCCCAGATGATGCTAGTCAGGTACTAAGTGCAGCCTAGGATGGAAGACCAGGGAGTGGCCAGGGGAGTGGCAGTGATCTGTAAAGACACCTTGGTCTTTCAAAGGTGTCCAGTGCTTGCTTAGCTCATCCAATAGAGTGTCCACCTTGAGTTGGAGGCTGGGGATAGATTGGGGATTTTGCTAGTCTACCAGTCACCCACTGCACAGCAGACTCCTTAACTGAGCTGGCTGAGTTGGTCTCAGAAATGGTCTTGAGGTCACCCAAACTTATAGTCTTGGGCAACAGCATGTATGTTGAAGAGACTAACTTTTGGGGGGTGAGAGCTGGACTTCATGGCCTCCATGGGTCTATCCACATAATATATGGCCCGACACATGAAATGGGACACACACTGGATTTGGTGTTTTGCACTAGTGTGGAAAAAGAGGTTCCAGTTATTGGAGGTGTTGTTACAACACCGTTGCCATGGTTGGACCATTACCTTCTGAAGGCCCAGATGCCTGCCCTCCTATGCCCGCATTGGGGTGGCGAACCAGTTAGGTCAGTTCGTCCCTGGAGACTAATGGATCCAATAGGTTTTCGGAATTCTCTGGGGGATTTACCCACTGACCTTGACGGCTACTCGGATGACCTGGTTGCCTTGTGGAATGACATCTTTTTTTTTTTTTTTTTAAT
>QEPC01005396.1:147550-168632 GCA_003113815.1 Sphenodon punctatus | reverse complement strand
GTTTTCTAGATCCTCAATTTTGTGCTGGGCCCCTCCCAGTGCCTTCTCTATGTTCTGTAGGCGCTCCTCCCAGGCCTGGTTCTGGCCTTCCCTCTCCTCCATTCTGGTTTCCAGACTTGTAACCCTCTCTGCCATCCCATCCAATTTTTTATTTAAAGTGTCCACCACGCTTGTTACCTTCTGGATTCCGTTGTTCAGGATCTCCCATTGTTTCTTGGTGGCTTCATGCTGGGTGGTAATAGTGTATGTGAGACAGGCTAGTTGCTCTGCTATCTCTGGCTGCTCCCCCGGCCTGGATCTCGTTGCCACCGCCATCTTTGCACGTGGTGAGTCTGGCACCCCTTCCCCTCCACTCACTTTCTTCTGCAGCTTTTCTGGGCTCTCTCGCCCCTGGGGCTCGTTTTGTTTTGCTTTTGGGGGTCATGGGGGGTTCCGCTTTAAGGTCTTCCCCATGTGCGGCTCCGGGTAGTTGTTTTGAGGCTTTTTTTTTTTTTTTTTTAAGGCATTTGATGTTGGGCCGTCGGGAGCGTTTCGCCGGCGCGGCTACTGCGTGTGCATGCCCAGTGGCTCCCCTGAAGAGAAGAAAGCCTCTGCTCCCATGTTCTCAGCCTGTTCTGGGCTACTGTCACAGCAAGGCCCTGAAGTCTCCCCTTTGGAATTACCTTTTCCGGGCAAGGATTTTACAGTTTTTCTGTTCCTCCTGCTCCTTCTTGGTTCCTGTTTCATCAGCTCTACTTTCAGGGGGTGTAAATTTTAGTTTATCCTTTTTAAAAAAGGAGTAATAACATAGGCCTCACTGGAGCGTTCACTAAGTGCAGCTACTTTCTGGAATGACATCTTGACCAGTCATTGACATGGTTGTACCTAGACATCCTCTCCCACCACTCTGACAATATAGGTCCCCCCTGGTATATGGGGGATCCGAGGCAGTTGAAATGGGAGGGTAGGCAGAGTGCAGATGGCACTTGATTCATACTGAAGTCGACCGATAGATCATTTTCTAAGGACTATGTCATGGTTGTGTTGGCAGTGAAGAAAGCTTTCTTCTCTGCTACCAAAGTGTCTGCAAAGTCTCTTCCTGCAGAGCTGTTCTGAGAGGTGAATGGCCTGGTTAATCCTGTCTCCACAGTGAACTAGCCATCTATTGTCCACTGTGACATTTTTATTAATTACTTTGCAGACAAAAATCACTTGAATTCACCACAACTTGGGTGCTACTACTTTGACTGCAGAGTCCGTGTCTGGAGCTGTGGAAGCTCAGCCTTGTTCTGTTTGGTCGGTTCAGTTTCAATGAGTGTCACCCACCAATGCAGACGATGTGCTTGGAGTGACCCAGACAACCATTTGTGAATGAGATTCTTGCCTGTCCTGGCTAGTGAAAGCCAGCTGGGAGATGTTGGAGCTGTTGCTGACTGAGGTTGGGTAGAGTTGTCAGACACCCTTAGAACTGTGGTTGTCTGGCCCCTACTCTAGAAACCATCTTTGGATGTTGACCCTCCAGCCAGTATCAGATTCCTGGACCCATTTCAGTCAGGCTTTCGTCCTGGGTATGGCACAAAGACTGTGCTTGTGGCTTTGGTAGATGATCTGTGCCTGGAGACTGACAAAGGAAACTGTGCCTTGTTGATCTTGTCAGACCTTTCAGAGGTCTTGGATAGAGCACAACGTGGTATTGTTGACACGGTGGCAGGCCTTGGCAGGGGCACGCAGAACTGCTTGAGTGGTTCCATTCGTTCCTGTTGGGGAGGTCCCAGCAGGTGGTGATGGGAGATTACTTGTCTGTTCAGGACCTCCCCGGTGGTGTCCTGGAATGTTCCATCCAGAGAAAACAGAACAGGGAGTTGATCACTTCATTTATGACCAGTTTGTCCACTTGCTCTAAAGCAACCAATACTGGCTACTGTCAAGATAGGATGCACTACTGGTCTAATATATCTTTTTCTCCAAATAGATAGGTCAAGTTGCTGTATAACAGGTAATCTTTTTTCTTCCTGCCCCTTTTCCGACCATCTCAAACAAGAGTATCTTCAAAGGAAGGATATAGGCAGAGACCTGTGTTCGCTGCATTTCTTCTGCCAAAGGGGAAAAACACAATGAACATAGGTCCCAGGATACAGATGTTTTCCTTCTGGAATCACTGATTTCCAAAAATAGCCGTGTATTAATTCCTGACTTAACATAGCAAAGTTTAAAGAAACAACCAAAAAAAGAGTAAGTCAACATACCAAAGTAATGACAAGAGATATACCTAAAGGAAAATATAATCATTGTCACTGGTTAAAGTTATTATTTGGTTTCTTCAAAACCCAATGTACATAAAGCTTCGTGTAGTGGAATGCAAGAGCAGAGTACTGTAGAAGACATTCTAACACCTGTTACTTTAACCAAAATCTAGACACAATTGTAATGGAAATCCCTGGCTCCACATCTTCTAGCAGCTTTGTAGTTTGCTTGTTTTATGAGGGTTGTTTTTCAGCACCCAAAAAGCACCATAAAAGTTCAGCATTCATTCCGCGTAAAGAGATGAAGGGACTTGAACATTAGTGTAACCATCTCTTATCCCAAGATTTCCTTCAATGCAGCACAAACAGAGAAATAAAGTAAGCTCTGGAAGTCCACCCAGGATACTCTTTTCCTGGCAGGTTTAAACCAAAAAGTTCAGTATTAAACCCCTCCCCCCCCCAAAAAAGAGACAATCAACAATGACACTGAAGGCAAATATGTGAACACTGGCAATCCCAGAATGTTAATGGAAAAATGTGTTTTTGCCAAATGATACAGACTCTATATCGGAGAAGAAAGTCACAAATATAATTTTCAAGAAGCTACAAGTGCCATCCAAAAACAACACCACAGCTTATATTGCAATCTGGGAGGTTCTTTTCATTTTTATTGTTTGAGCCCGTAAAACAGGTAAGAATTTCCCAGGTGGTATCATTTCAAATCTCTTTCATACAGATGTTCAATCTATTTCTTGTTCATCAAGGTTTAAATAAAAGTAGTCCAAAAGCATTTATTTTTTAAAAATCTCTTTCACAGGCACTATTGGTTTCATGATTAACAGAAAAAAGATCGATGCTTGGACAGTCTTTAGAATAACGTCTTTCTACATTTGTACCATCTATTAGGCATATGTTAAGATCTGCACTCAGCACAGGATTCACATACTTTACATAAAGAACTCCACATGGATGCTCAAACCTTGCAAAAACAACTGAGAAATGATGGATTATGAGAGTGACCACCACGGTGTGATCTCAGTGCAAATCCATTTTGAAAGTTCAAAAATTAGCACCATGCAAGGATAAAATTTAAAGAAGAGGTGATACTTATCCATTACCCAATTACTACTACCGATGCCAGAGAAAAGACATATTCAACCCAGACCTGCTGGCTGCAACATGAAAGAACGGAATCTTTAGTTCATTTCTTGTCTTCAAACATATGAAGCTGAAAGGTCCAGTTACCTATATCTAATCTGGGTTTGAGGACGCTGTGACATTTTTATAAAAATGGTGGGAATACTGTGGAAGGAGTATCCAAGAAGATGGGCGATTGAAGCTAGCTTTTAAAAGATAACCAAGTGCCATACTGGGTCAGACCAATGGTCCATCAAATCCAGCATCCCATCTTTGACAACAGCCATTCTCAGTCACTTCGAAGAAGTATCCAACAGGTCCATAATGGAGTGATCCATTCCCTGTTGATAATTCCCAGCTTCCAAATCCACAATCCTGCTTAGGTAGTCAAGTACAAAAATAAAGTTTATAGCACATTTCAACTAGTTTGATTGAAATTTCAATATAATACGTGCAAAGAGAGCAAATCATTTCAAGAGGAAAAAAGCTGCAAACCTACTAACTAGGGCTGTAACTGCAAAAAATGTGTCCGCTTTGTTTTTAAAAACCTTTGAAAATACATCTCTCTTTCCTGCCAGCCAAAGTGCAAGTTCCAAAGTGAGTTGGGAGAAGAGCTGATGTTGGAGATTGTGCTCAGGATCTGCTGCTCTCTTCTGACCAGCAAAAATTATTTATTTATTGCATTTTTACCCCGCATCCTCCTGCTAATAGCAGCTTGGGGCAGCTAACAAATTCACAAAACAAACAATATAAAATGCAATAAAATTTAAAAAACAGCAATAAAACCCCAAATTGGGCACCACAACATACAAAAAATATTTTTTTTAAATGGAGAGTAGCAGAGCCCTTCTCGCCCACCAGTAGTGGAAGCTTCTTCTCCATGGCAGAAGAAATTTTCTGCCGCAGGAATGGGATGGAGTTGCTGATGCTCAGTAATCAGCTGTTTGGGGGCCATAAAAAAATCTCATTGGGAAAATGCTTAAAGCATTCCTCAAACGAAATTCTCCTCCTCCATGCAAAATATTTGTGTATGCAGTAAGTTGGCAATGCTATATTATATCATACCTATAGGGAGATTTTGGAGGAATAGGCTGAAAAAATTAAATCAACTAGGTCGCTTGTTATTTTACTTATAGAATTTTAACCTTTTCAGCTTGGACAACACTTGCCTCACTAGTTACCTGAGAAACAAACATGCTCCAAATTGCTTGAAGATTTTCTTTTATACTTCACAAAACCTTTTGAATTTTATACTCTCTCACAACTTGTTTTTAAATGAGAAAGGAAAATTGGTCACTTACCTCTGAATTTTCTTTCTGCGGGGGATCCTCCTAGCCGGCCAGTCAGGATAGTAGGGTACATCCCGCCGGGTACCACTTCGAGGCAGACAACTAATTTTCTAGACCCCTAATCCCAGGGATCTATCCTCTGTTCCCCAGTCTTTCCAAGCCTTATTAACCTGCTTGAATTATAGTCAATTTATCCTAAGATACCAAACTTATTGAACACTCTAAACTAGAGAACTGGATGCCGATTTATTCTAACTCTCTCTTTCTCTCTGTCTCTTCCCTTCTTCAAGACCAACTAACTCATGGTATGATCCAAGAAAATTTAGAAGACAAGGTAGCCAAACCCTGCTCCGACACCAGAGTTCTGAGCACTCCGGGTGGGGACTGACCGGCCAGGAGGATCCCCTGCAGAAGGAAAATTCAGAGGTAAGTGACCAATTTTCCTTTCTCCCGGGGGATCCTCCTGGCCGTCCAGTCAGGATAGTAGGGACGTACCAAAGCAGTACCCCAAATCACTACGATGGGAGGGAAAGCAGAGGGGAGAGAACAATAAGTGGAAGAACTGAGTGAAGCCTTCAGTGGTGTCTCTGTTTACAGAACCGCCTGAAGGACCCTCCTCCCGAAGGCTGCCGCCATCGAGTCCTGCAACGGGATCCTGCAGTGTCTTGTAAAGGAATGCACCAAGGACCATGTTGTGGCACGACAGATCTCCCCATAGGAGGCTGCATTCCTGAAAGCCTGAGAGGTAGCAGCGCCCCTTAGGGAGTGCGCGAATATCCCTTTCGGAGGAACCTTGCCTGAAGCCACATAGGCTTCTGAAATGCAGAGAGTCATCCATTTGGCTACCAAGGCCTTGGATGCTTTTAAACCCCTTCTCTGGGGATTGTAAGAAACAAAAAGGGCTGAGGTTTTCCTAAATGATTTAGTTCTGAGAAGGTAGATCTTCAGGGCCCTGCTAACATCCAAGGTGTGCCAGGTACGCTCTAAACGGGTGATCTGGATTAGGACAGAATGAAGGTAGATTAATTTCCTGTTCTCTGTGGAAGTGTGAATCCACCTTAGGGCTAAAGGCCGGATCCAGCCGGAGGACAACCAAAGACTCCTTGAAGGAGCATAGCGGTGGATCGATGGATAGAACCCCCAATTCTGACACCCTCCTGGCAGAAGTAATCCCTATGAGGAATGCTAGTTTAATATATAAGAAGTATAAGGAAACCTCCTTCAAAGGCTCAAAAGGAATCTTGGTGAGAGCCCCGAGTAGAAGGTTCAGGCTCCAAGAAGGGATGCGATGAACCACGGGAGGAGAAATGATTCTGGCCCCCCTGAGGAACCGCTTTATATGGGGGTGGCCAGAGATTCTGTGACCCCTTACTGTGCCTAGCACGCTATGAAGCGCTGCTACCTGCCTCTGTAATATGTTGGGCTGTAAACCCCTCTCTAAGCCCTGTTGTAGAAACTCTAGGACAATACTGATCAGCGCCCTGCCTGGCCTGATTGCTCTACTCTGGCACCACCGAGCGAACGTAGTCCAGGTGCTCTGATAAATATGTTTGGTTGCTGGTCGTCTAGATTGCAGCATTGTTTCTAGAACTTTGCTAGAATATCCTAACTTCCTAAGGCCCTCCTTTCAACCTCCAGGCTGTCAGTCTGAGCGCTGCTGGGTTGTCGTGTTGTATTGGGCCCTGAGTTAAGAGGTCTGGTAGGACCGGTAGTCGGAGAGGAGGTTCCGCGCTGCGGTCCAGCAGGTCTGCAAACCATGGCCTCCATGGCCAAAAAGGAATCACTAGAATGACCTCTACGCTCTCTTTATCTTTGTTATGATTCTCTGTATGAGGCACAACGGAGGGAAGGCGTACAGACGGCCCTGTGGCCATTTGATATTCAGAGCATCGAAGGCTACCGCCTTGATGCCCGGATGGCGAGATACGAAGATGCTCGCCTTTGCGTTGGTTGGAGATGCGAACAGGTCTACTGTGGGGGTGCCGAACCGATTGGTTATTGTTCGGAATGCCCTCGGGTGTAGCGACCATTCTACTTGATCCAGGTCTATTCTGCTGAGCCAGTCGGCTCAGGTGTTTGCTTGTCCCTTTATGTGCAGTGCCCTGATGGATCATAAGTTCCTCTCCGCCCATCCGATGAGCGTGGTTGCCATCTGGTAGAGCACTTCTGATCTTGAGCCACCTTGATGGTTCAGATAGACCTTTGTCACCATGTTGTCCGTGTATATGAGGATGTCCTTTCTTCGCAGAGTCGGGGCCAGGCTCCGAAGTGCCAAGTAGACTGCTCTCAGCTCCAACCAGTTGATGTGATGCTCCTTTTCCCACGGGCTCCATTTCCCCTGCGTTGACAAGCTTTGTGTGTGTGCTCCCCAGCTGTGGAGACTTGCGTCGGTTGTTAGGGTTGTCATCTCTGGGTCCGCGAGGGGTACCCCGGGGACAAATTGGGATGGCATTAACCACCATCTGAAGGACTTCTTCAGATTGGCTGGCATCAGCACCCATGGGTTTTCTCCCCACGTTATGTTGTGCTGCTAAAGGTGCAGGAAACATTGGAGGGGTCTGGCATGGAACCTGGCCCATTGTATGATCCCTAAGCATGAGGTCATGGCTCCCAGAAGGCTCACCAGGGTCTTTAGTTTGATTCTGCAAACATTCGAGATCTGCTGGATCAGATTGAGGACTTTCCATTGTCTCTGCTGAGATAGGAAGAGTCTGCAAATTCTGGTGTCCAACACCACTCCCAGATGCTCTAGCGTTTGAGAGGGATCAAGATGGCTTTTCCTGAAGTTGACCACGAACCCGTGCTCTTGTAAGTATGTGATACGTCCCTCTGAGCTTGTTCATAGGTTGGGGATCATATCAAGATGTCGTCCAGGTAAGGGTGCAACTTGATCCCCTCCGCCCGCAGGTTCGCTACGAGCGCTATTAGGATCTTGGTAAAGGTTCTCGGTGAGGTTACTAGACGAAACAGTAGCGCTGTATACTGCCAATGTTGATCGACATAACTGAACCGGAGCCACCATCGATGGGCTGGTAGAACCGGAACGTGGAGGAAGGCCTCCTTCAGGTCGAGTGATGTGAGCCACTCTCCCTTCATGATTGCAATGCAAATGGATTGTAAGGTCTCCATTTTGAATTTTTGAACCCTGACGACCTGGTTCAGGATCTTTAGGTCCAACACCGCTCTCCATTCGTCTGGTTTTTTTGAAACCAGGTAGAGAATGAAGTACAGTCCTTGGCCTTTTTTGTGGTGAGAGACGGCTTCGATGGCCCTGATGGACCATCGTCTGGATATTTCCTTTTGCATTGCTGTCTGTTTGGTCAGATTGTTGGAGACTGGAGAGGTGCAGAAGAACTGTCGGGGGGAACGGGAGAATTCTATTGTGTATCCCCTTAGTATGGGTTGGATGATCCATGTGTCTGTGGTTGCCTGCTTCCACCGGTCTGTGAATCGTTGAAGCCTGCCCCTCAGTTTCTCCTTGTCCTCTCCATAGCCTGCGGCCCAGTCAGGCGTCCAGCTTGGGACGGCCTGGATTCTGACGCTGTTTGTTTCGGCTGTCCTGGTCCTTTTGCCTCTGTCACCAGGCTCTGTATCTCTGTTGATTTCTCCTGTGTGGGAAAAATGGCCGCCTCGAGCCCCCCGTCCCCGAGGAGGATATATTGTAGGGACGAAAGGAACGCTTTGGGGCTCCCACGCTCTGCAGCATCTGCTTCTTGCTATTGTAGGTGGCGTCCGCCAGGACTTTGTCGAGACAGACCCTGAAGAGTTTGCGTCCCTAGAATGGGTCCCCGACCAGAGCATTCTTGGAAGTGTGGTCTCCCTTCCAGGATCTTAGCCACAGACGGTGGCGTGCTGCCACATTGGATGCTGCTGCCCTGGATGCCCAGCGGAGCATGTCTGTCGACGAGTCGGCTACAAAGGCATAAGCGAGCTGTAGTCTGGTAGATAGAACTCTGGTCATTTTCAAAGATATCCTTGGATCCCCGGCTCGCTTGATCCAGGTCATTAGGGCCCTTGAGAAATAGGAGGTTAGAGTAGCCATCTTTATGATGGTTGAAATTTCCTCGAAGTTCCTCCTCAGTTTGCACTCGATCCCCTTGTCTGTCGAATCTCGGGGGTAGCACTCCCCCTCGGTGGGAAAGATCGAGTTCCTGGCCAGCGAGGAAGCCGCTGCGTCCACCTTGGGGATGGCGAGTAGAGCATTCTTGTTCTTGGATAGGGAAAAAAGTGCCACCTGTGCCTTGGACAGTCTGGATCCCTTATTGGGCCGCTGCCACTCTCTCTTAATAATGCGCTCATCGGTCTTGTCTAAGACCATCCCCCTATCCCTGTCTCTTGCTCAGGGGATGTACTCTCTGCCCTCTTCCAAGGACTCAGAAGATGCTTCCTTCTCCTTTAGGTGGAGGGCCTTGGTGATCAGGTCATATATTTGGTCCCTATATTTGTTGGGGAAGTGCCTGTCTGGATCTGACGGGGCATCTAACCCCTGTTCCTCCTCCACTGATCTCTCCTCGCTGTCTGAGGCTTCGTCAGACACCTCCCCCTCCTCTTCACTGCTTTCTCTGCGCAGAGGCATGCATTTTCTTTTTCTCCTTCTAGCCCCTACCTCGTCCTCTTCGGAGGACTGTACAGACAGCACCTCCTCTGGGGGTTCAGAGTCTGAGGAGGCAGTAGATTCTAGGGGTCTACTGGATTTACACGGCTTCTTGACCCTAGGATGCTTTCCCTTCCCCGCCCCCTTTGAGCGCCCCCTGAAGGCTCGTTCTGTTCTTCCCTGGGGGGGGGGGAACCCTCTTCCTCTTTAATTCTGAGAGGATTTCTTTCAGTACCTCCATATGGAGATCTTGAGCTGGAGGGGGAGTGCGAGCGGGGCTCCCTGAGGCAGATTGCTCCTCTGCCTCAGTCTGCTCTCGTGGCCCTGCACTTGGGGGCCATATTCCTTCCCTTTTCGCGCCTTTTCCTGGCTGCTAGGGACGGGTGGGGGAGGGGCTGGTCTTGCTCTCGGGCCGCTGCGGGATAGATTTGCCGGCGGCCGGGATGGCTCCGGATGGGGGATGCGGGACACGACGACTAAGTGTGTAAAATCAGTTAAAATTCTAAACTGCAACATCCTGGTGTGAAGATTCATAAGGTAACTTGCACACTTGAAATTTCTTGCAATCAGTCCTATCAGCGTGCCATTCTACTTTTTAAAGCAGCAACTCAGAAATCAGTTTTGAGAAACTATAAGCACGGTTATGTATCCAGTTCAGAAAAGTGTAATTGCATTATTTTTACATTTCCACATACTCCAGCCAAATTGACCCTGCATCTAGAATTGATGATTTTTCCTATATTTGCTACTGAAACAAAAAAAATCAACAGTACTAAAATGCATTTAATGCACACACTCTTTAAAACGTAAAAATCAAGTTAGGAAAAAAGGGGATGACTGCAAAATTTACCCCCCAACTTCAATGTCTAAAATATATTTAAGATTTCAATATGGTTGAAGCAGAAGGATGTGCTAGATACTACATTCCAACCAACATCCTTGATGCTTTAACAAAATAGTTTTCCTTATTTAAAAAGGAACCATTACTTTTACACTGACTTCTGTTAGCCTTGCTGGAGATATCCGAGACCTGAAAGCAGTAATGTAACACAATAAATAATAAGAGATACAGTTTAATGCTGCCAGAATGGAAGACTGCAGAAACGTGAGCCTAAACAGTTCTCCTGAAAATGGAGTTCTCGAGCAGTCATGCAAACTGTTGCATGCGGTGAACATGCAGGCCCATTACCTACCTCCCCCTTTACACCTTGGAAAAGAAAAACAATCATGTAAGGAAGTCTTCCCCTTGACTTCTCCATTGTAAACAACTTAAGAGATCACCCAAAGTATCCAGATCTTTTTGCACCTAACAGAAGCACTTAGTGCCAAATTTAGTAAAAATGATGTAGAGTGACAAACTGAAGCCACTTAAAAGAAGGAAGGGGAATTCATTGTCTGGGAAGACAGTTTGCGTTTCTGCTACTGCCCTTCATAGCATTTTTACAGCAGGCTAAGATCTGCTTTTGGTCGCTGCCTACAAGCATTATGATAAATCGTATGAGTACTGTGGGAAGCATCTAAATTGGCAGTCACACCTGTCAACTTACCTGCATCCCTTTTTCACAGGTAGGCCCATCTCTACTCATGAGTGAAGATTTGTGGCTAGCTTCCATTATCACAACAGGGACCTCCAGAAGTTTATCACCAGAATAGGCCAGGAGGTGAATTTATCTGCATATCTACAAGCATTAGTTTAAAAATGCTCAAGGAAAATAGGAGGCTAATTTAGCAGGTAGGCAGATCCCAATAAAAATAATCCTAGAATGTGAATATATTATTTGTTTAGACTAACTTAAAAGGAATAGCTATACAGGATTGGTACGGCATTTCGTTCCAATAGCCTGTCTTCAAAAGGGGCCAATATCAGATGCTATACAAAATCCCCACAGTACAGTTAAGCAATAACATGCCTATGGAAGAGAAAAGCTACTTACACAGCTATGGGATTACTTACATTGTTGTTGCGTGTTTCTACAGCTGGAAACTTTCTGACAATGAATTTGACAGCTGATTCCAGATTTTTGTCGATAAGATAGGATGGTTTTGCTTTGGGGTCTCCACATGCCTGTGGAAGGAAAGGGAAAAAAAACACCTAAAAATATATTCTTCTTGATAAAGCAATATAATTGTAGCTAATTTGCAGTCAGAAAGTAGAAAGATTTATTGGATTTAGTGAGAAAATGAGCAGGCATAGTGTAGGGATTGTCACAGCTGGAATATGCAATGGGAGACAGTACAGAGATGCTCTTCTACTGGAAAAAATGCATGGAAGTTTCAAAGCAGTTAGTACAGAACAGCAGTGAGGGGGAAAACTCAGTCCTAGAAGAGGAAAAAGGTATTTTACTTCTATTCAAGATTTGAGGTAGGATTGTATACATCTGAAGCTAATCAACTGGTAAAAGATTAAATGTCATCTGCAGAGGAGTGTGCTGGGTTTATTAAATTATTAGTGTCTTATCTGAAACAAAACAAGCAATCTGTACTTAATTTTTGTTTCCTCTTTGTCCTTATGTTCTACAAGACAGTTTTCCCTCCCACAGTTAAACCACCAATACTTGCCAATCCTTGAAGATAAATAAAACCATTGTTTGCAGTGTTTCAGTCTATGTAAATTAGATTTTAACTGTCTCCCAACTTTTAATGAAATTGTAGATTTGGTTAAAATAAATCTGGCTGTAGCCTAAACAATTATACTTAAGCTAGACAGATATACAGATCCCAAATAAAAACTTTAAATGTCTTGAAGAAACTGACAGTCATAGGCAAGGATGTAAACAACCACTTGCCGGCTTGTCTCGGAGGTTGGTTTTAGATGAGCCTCACACAGCTTCATTTCTTGCAGACTTCAGAGTCTGTAAGAAAAGAAACTCGCACAGGGAGGTTTAGACTTTCACCCTGACTACTAGAAGTCAGGTGGCCGTGGCAAACTAGCACTTTATTGGAGATGCTGCCTTGTAAAACCCACATAATTGAGGTTTTACAAGGCAGCATCTCCAATCAAGCGCTAGTTTGCCACAGCTGCTGTTTCTAATGGCAGCTGCCAGACTTCCGGTAGTTGCAGGGGAATGTCTAAACCCCCGTGAGTTTTTTTTCTTGCAAACTCTGAAGTCCGCAAGAAATGAGGCTGCATGAGACTTGTCTAAAAGCAGCCTGACAACCTTTTGAGCTGGCGAGTGGATTTTTACTTCTCTTGCCCCTCCCCAAGTGTTAGTCTCAACCTAGCAAGTAGTTTTTTTATACCTGACTAATGAATTATTTGTATATTTTTACAGCTTTAGTAATAGGGTATTATATAATTATATGGGTCCATGCAGCTGATTAACCATTCGCATCAGATGATGGTAACTAATTTAACTTTAAAGTGCAATGTCCTAAACTGCAGTGAACACAAACTGGACAGTGAACAGAGCAATGCTGTAAAGTGTAACGGTAGCAGAGGTTAAAAGTACCGCAGTGTGTACTCTACACAACAGAATATCGTGCACTCCTTACAAGCTAATATCCCTAGTTAGTTTCCTATTCCCACAGGTTTTTAAAGAAAGAATCTGTGTCTCATGCAAAACTATAATCACATGCTATGCGTTTCTACACAACATAGTGAGGAACTAGGATGACACTCATTTTAACTTTTCTACATTGATTTCTATGGCTGTGTTGTGGATTATAGAGACAGAAGTCATGGAGTATGAGACTGATCTGAAAGCGGGCAAGCGGGCAGAGGGAAGGTGAAAAGCTTTGCAAACCTTCCATACTTGTCCTTGCTGGGGAAGCATTGTAATAAAAAGAGAGAAAATTACACATAAACAAAAGATTCTCAAACACTGGAAATGTGTTACGTTTAGTACTCAAACCAACACTGTTTAACAAGTCAAAATTAAGGCTATATACTACTATAGTTATAATACTTTCTTTTGGACAACCAGTACTCTAATATTAAGTCTGTATAACATTTAATGTATTAAAATTCTAATACCATACAACCATCAGTGCAGTACTTGTTGCATCGTGTCAGCTCCACAGTAATTTTTCTGAACCAAATTTAGGACGGGGAAACAAAGGGGTTAACAAACAGCACATGCAACTTAGAAACATCAGAGGAGCTATCATTGAAATTTTACATACCTGAAAAAGAAATGGTAGCCAAGAATGAAAAATAAACAGTCATTATTGTAGAATTCTAAAATGCCTGCTAACGCTATGGAGCGATTCACTGAATACCACAAACTATGCTAGTGCATCTCCACTTAAACAACAAAATTATTCAGGCTGCTAACACACACCCCTATTTTCCTGTCCAGGACAAGTACACTTGCTACATTTTCTTAAAGCACCAACTCTACCTTTTCAAGCACTCTAGTTTCACTGAAATTCATTCTAGAAAGAGTTTAATAGTGCACACCTCAAATTAAGAACATAGTTATGTTTTGCTTCAAAGAAACGATGCAAGCATAATTTAATTTAGTTGTATGAAGTACCAGCGCGCATTATACCTACTCTTTATAAAGCATCTTTTCCATTTTCAAATTGGTAACTACTGAAAAACATTTCAAATTTAACATTCAAGATTTTAAGAAACCACGGGTCCTTCTTTCTAAGATGTTAATATCTTAGCTTTGTTTTCATAATTTTAGCATGACTGACTACAGAAAGAAGACTTGTGCAATTGTCCCGACTGTGTATGCATGCCCTGCCCTTAATAAATTTTAATCCTGCAGGCCTGGGAGAGGTGCAGAGGATCCAAAAACAGGGCCCCAAAATTTTGTAAAGATAGGTGTACCTGAAATAGCAAGAACAAAAAAACAAACACCCTCCAACACCCACCCCACCCCCCGATTTACACTGAACATCGAATACATACACAAACCCCATAACTCCCTCCTTAGCCTTCTTTTTAAAAACGTGCTTCAATCGTTTGGGTGCTTGCTGTCCGGAGGTATAATGTTTGTGGTATTTGAGTCCCCCCACCCCCAAAAAACAAAATCCCCACAAAACAAGACCAGAAAAGGGCCATTTTTTTCAACTAGTGAAAAAAACTCCAAGTTAGCATACAGTAGAACATACAGTAGTAAGATGTATTAAACATGCTTGCAGACTTCACAAAGAACAAGAAAGTTTTACTCATTCTGTTCAGTACAATACCCTGAAAGTCACTTCAAATGCTTTTCTGAAGCTGAAACAACCTGAAATCTCAATGGTAAGGCCTGAGCCAAAACAAACAGAATAACTCAGGCTCTTTATGGATGTTTTAGACAAGCAACTCCCCATCCATTATACATGTCGCAGGGTACCACTGCAGCCCGGCAACATGTATAGTTGGTGAATGGTAGGTAGGAAGGTGCTTGTCTAAAAGTACCCTAAGTTAAAAAAAATCTAAATGAATATATGCTGCCATGAAAAGCCATTGCTTTTTTATAATTCTGCTAAAATCTGCTTAATTGATTTAGCATCAAAAGAACAGCAAGCATTTTTTGAAATATTTAATGTATTTCAGGCTTAAAGCTATCCGTAGTTATATCAGAGTTATGTATTCTCAGAAAAGAAATCAATTCAAATCCAAGAGGCTCATTTGAAGACCACAATTTTTAAACAAATGGTACTGATTTCCATGACGCTTGTCTTCACTTTCTGATGAGAGAGATATGGGGTAATCGGGTGATGACAGGCAGAAACTGTAGCCAGCATAGCCAATCAACTTAGAGATTCTGCTTGCTGGGTAAATCCTACCCTTCTCACTACACCTCTTCCAATAATCCAAAACATCTACCTCCCAGAAGGTATGAAAGCCCCAGCACTGCAAATTAGGTAAGGACTGCATATAAATGTAAATAAATAAATCCATCTAATTGGGTGACTGAACAACCTATGGTGTGTAAAAAGGCTATGGGCGTTTTCAGGTGACCAAAGTAACATACACTAGTTTGAAATAAGTACAGTGTTTGTAAGTCTGTACTAACATAGTGGTGCCTTTTAGACAGACAAAGTAGTGCAGGCTAATGACTCAGAAAATTGTAACCTACCAAATAATACATTAGTGTGGACTTAGTACGGTTCTTATAAAACTAAGTGGTTGAGGTTTTATAAGAACCGTACTTATCTCTTAGTCCGCACTAAAAAGCGCCGTTGACAGCGTTCAGATGGACAAACTAGTCTGCACTAGACTGTTAGTGCAGACCGTTTGTGTAAAGTCACCCTATACGTAAATCAGTTAATCCAACATTATTAATTTTTTAAAAAAAAACCAATACAGCCAACTATCTGCAAGATATAACAGGTAAAGTAGTTTATGCTTTATAGCTTTCTAAAATGTATTTCAATAAAAAAATTAGTTATTTAGACTGATTCTAAGAACAATGTCTGGGACTGGCTCTTTGAATCCGATGACTAGGATTTTTCTCTCCTCTCCATCATTTACTTTTCCTTTCCTGCCTTATGCATGAACAAACTAGCAGCAGAGGAACAACTAGCGGCAGAGCTCTGGCTTGGGGTGAGGACCGGAGTAGCAGTGGAGAACGGAGGATCTGTGGAGCCATGGCTGGTAACAATGGACCCAGCGTTGATATGCGGGGCAGGGGGTTGAATCTGGACATGGGGGCTAACCAATCATCCCCCTTGGAGACATTGTGTGGGGGTGTCTGGTGCCCTGTCCCCGCTGTGGACTTGGACATGGGGGCTAACCAGCCGCCCGCCCCCCCCGAGACCTTGTGTGGGGGTGTCTTGTGTCCTGTCCCCCCAGCGGAGGTTGTAGACAAAGATATGGCTGACCGGTCTCCCCCTTGTGGAGCAATGGTTGTGGGGGGCAGAGGTCATTGCCCCCTTTCCCCCCCTGGACCTTGTGGTAGGGGGTTTCTTTCAGCGCCCCCCTGGGAGCCCAGGTGTCAGCGGGTTGGGGATTGCTTACCCGTCAGCTAGAGCAGGACGCTGCCGGCGCCTCCACCTCCAGAAAGGGGGCGGGGTGTGGGGAAGCCGGCTTCCAGGTCACTCCCTCAAGTCCTGGGAGCGGCCGGCGGCCCGTGCCAAAGGGGCACGTCCAAAGGGGCTTGCCCTTTTATTTTATTTATTTGCATTTACTGGCTTCCCCCTCATGCCCATGGCATCCCGGGACGGCTTACAGCAAATAAAACAACAATAAAAACTCATAAAACATAGTGTCAGAGATAAAATGATTAAAAAAGTATAATCCCCCCAACAATCTAACATTTCCCATAAACCCCTCCCCAAATCCCCCAACCTATCCTACCCTCCCCTCCGAACGTCTGGGTGACCAGCCAGGTCTCACAGGCTCGACAAAATGCCATCAGACCCAGGGCCAGGAGAGTTTCCTCCGGGAGGGAGTTCCAAAGTTGCGGCCCAGCCACCAAGAACGCCCTCTCCATTGTGGCCCCCCATTTTACACGGGGGACCTCCAAGGTGGCGCCCCCGGAAGACCGCAGGATCGCTCTGAGGCGCAGAGGGCGAAGCAGTCCCCAAGGTATGAGGGGCCCAGATCGTGTAGGGCTTTATAGATCAACACCAACACCTTGAATCTGGCTCAGTACGCTATAGGCAGCCAGTACAGAGCACAGGTGTTATATGCTCCCGCCGCCTTGCCCCTGTGAGGAAACGGGCCGCCACATTCTGCACCAGCTGCAGTCTCCGAACCAGAGCCAAGGGAAGCCCCATGCAGAGCGCATTGCAGTAGTCCAGCCTCGAGGTGATGAAAGCATGAAAAAGAGTGGCCAGGTCGGGCCTGGAAATGTATGGGTGCAGCCTCCGTACTAGATACAGCTGGTGAAAGGCGGCTTTAGCTACTGCCTCCACCTGCCGATCCAGATGGAGGTCCGAATCTAAAACCACCCCCAGACTCCAAACCTGCTGGGCTACAGGAGGGCAGACCCACCCCTCCCCCACCGGAGGAGCCGGCACCTCCCTCGCCCTACCCACCACCATCACCTCCATCTTATCAGGATTGAGTTTCAGTCTGCTCTGTTGCATCCAATCCACCACGGCCTCCAAACATTGGAAAAGCAACGAGACGGCAGGGCCTGGGTCAGTTGAAAATGAGAGGTACAGCTGAGTATCATCAGCATGTTGGTGACATCGCACCCCGTACCCTCTCACGATCTCCCTCGAGACTGCATATACACATTAAGCAAAAGCGGAGACAGGATCGAACCCTGCGAAACGCCACAGGTCAAAGTCCGGGAGCTTGATGTTTCAGCTCCTAGCACCACTCACTGGCCTCTCCCCAAGAGGAATGAGCGGAACCACCCAAGGACAGTCCCGTCCAGACCCCCCAGGTCTCGCAGCCGTCTCAGCAGCAGCCCATGGTCCACGGTATAAAAAGCGGCCGAGAGATCTAGCAGGATCAAGAATGTAGAACATCTTGCATCCATCTCCTGGTGGAGATCGTCCACCAAAGCCACGAACACCATCTCAGTACCATAGCCAGGGCGGAACCCAGACTGAAAAGGGTCAAGGAAACCGATACTGTCCAGATGCGCCTGGAGCTGCAGAGCCACTGCCCTTTCAATAACCTTCCCTAAAAAGGGAAGATTAGAGACAGGACGGTAACTGGCGAGTGCATCCACATCCAGAGAAGGTTTCTTTGGCAGGGGGCGCACCACAGCCTCCTTGAGACTGGGCGACAACCTCCCCTGCTTGAGGGATGCATTAACCACCCTCGTCAGAACCGACACCAACTGGTGGCTCGAACAGACCCCAGGACATCCACCGCATCGGCTGGCGTCACTTCCTGAAACTCCTCCCAGAAAGATCGACCAGACGGTGTCTCCATAGCCTCATGCACCTCACCTACAGCATCCAATCCAGTGTCAAAGTTACTCTGGATCTGAGCGATCTTGTCTGCAAAGTAGATGGCAAACTCCTCACAGCGGGCCTGGGACAAGTCCCCGTCCAGGCAGAGGGAGGCCGGACTGACCAGCTCCCGCACCACTCGGAACAGCTCCGCTGGATGCGACTTTGCAGACGCTATGAGGGCAGCAAAGAATTCCTTCTTTGCTGTCCTCACAGCCTCAACATAGGACCGCAAATGGGTCCTATGGAGAAATCGATCAGATTCACAGCAAGTCCAATGCCAGCGTCGCTCTAGTCTCCTGCCTACCTGCTTAATACACTGCAACCCCTCGGTAACCCACGGGGCCCTGCGGTGACGAGACAGAGGCAGGGGACATCTCGGAGCCACCCTGTCGATGGCCTCCCCCAGCACGGTGTTCCAATGCTGTACCAGCACATTGGCAGAGTGTCCGTCAGTGTCCAGGATTATCTCCCTCAGAGCCTCCTGGAACCGCTGCGGTTCCATCAGTCTCCAAGGGCAGGCCCACCTAACTGGTCCATTCCCCTTCTGGAGGAGGTGCGCTGAGAGGCTGGCCTGTAGGAGATAATGGTCCCTCCACGACTAGGGTGTGAACCTCACATCCCCCACTAACAGATCACCTGCCTCAAGGCCAGAACAGAAGACCAGGTCAAGGGTATGTCCCCAACATGGGTTGGGCGTTGCCCTTCAGCGGGGTCTGGCGGCTGGGGCTGACAGATGGGCGAAACGTATGCAATGTGTGGTGGGAAGGGGAATACGTGTACCTGGCGAGTGGAAGGCCTTTTCTTCCTGGTGAGAGCGGGAGGGTCCCACCCTGGTGGCAGCAGCGGAGGGACTAAGGAAGTGGTATGTTATGTGAAGATGGGTATAAGATGTACTTAAACTTGAGGGATGGAATTGTATTATATATGTGATTCCAGATTGGAGGTGGGGGTTGTTATGGTTATTGCTGCTGTTGATATTTGATTTATGTGCTATTTATGTTTATTATGTGTTATGACAGTTGTGAGTTGCCTCCTGGTAAGAGCAGGAGGGTAAGGGGAGGGCCCCACCATGGTGGTAGCGGGGGGGGGGGAGCGGGATTGAGGAAGTAGTACATTATGTGAAGATGGGTATAATGTGTAGTTAAATTGAGGGGTAGAAAGGATGGTATTATATGTGCACTCTTACGTTTGGGGTGGGGGGTTGTCATTGTTATTACTGATGCCGATTGGATATTGCTGCTTATGCTTATTATGTATTGTGATATTGTTGTGAGCCGCCTCGAGCCATCTGAGATGGGAGAGGCGGCATATAAATTAAAATTGATGATGATGATGAGCATCCTCCGGATGCTGTGAAAACAGGGACAAGCTAGGAGAGGATGGCGTCAGCAGAGAGCCACCATCCCACCATGCTCTACCCACCTGTCCTTGTCCACACATACTTAACCAGGGGGTGCTGGGGAGCAGCAAGCAGCAGTGGATTCTCAGGAAAGTCAGTGAGCTGCTGCTGCTCCTGCCACTTCCTGCTCCCACTTCCGTTTCTTTCTGCTCTTCCGGACTTGTCGTTGGGTCAAGTAACAGGTTCCAGTGGATAGGAGTGGAGGCAGCAGGACTGGCAGCTGGTTCTGGGGAGCAGCAAGCTAACCGACCCTCCACCAGTGTCACTGCTGCTGCTACCTGGGACCCAACTCCAGATGGAGTGTGTAAATCCCTCCTTCTCAATAGTTTATTGGTAGCTGCGGAGTGTACTAGCATCTACCCACAAGTTGCTATACACACAGATTAGATGTGAATGAATGAAATTCATTCATTCAGATTAGATTTTACACGCTATTACCTGTTGGCAATCTTCAATATGCACCGTTATAAGAAACACCACCGAAGCTCACCGCCTCATCGTTCTTCCATCCATTTGTTTTTCAGTCAACCTCATCTTTTATACCTATTTTCCTATCCAAATTGGAGACTCTTCTCACCCACAAACCTTACCTGTTCCTATCACACCTCCACATTCACAAAGAACTGCAGCTCTATAGCTTATATACAATATACCTGCATCACTGCCTAGAAAAATTGAAAATTATACTCCTACTAGCCTCACCTGTTAATCTTACTATATAAATAGTATGAAACGGCAAAAATTTAAATAGGATTAAAAACTGGCGATAGAACTGGCAAAGACAAAGGGAAAGATGAACAGTGTAGATACAGAGAAAGTTAGATGACAATGTGCATCGGTTTAGACTGTTGGTCTAGTAGATGCACAGAGTTAAGAACCAGTCATGAATTCCTTTCTACCTATCAAAGCAACAGATGAGGACAGTAATGACAGGACAATATACACACTGAGAAACAGGGCCATCCCAAGACATTTTGCCGCTCTAGGCAAAGACAAAATTTGGCGCGCCCCACCCCCAAGTGGAGGGACGTGAAGTATGTGCATGCATGCAAAGCACGCGCGCGCGCTCCCAGAACCCAAAGTGGGTTCTGGGATGGGCGAGGCTTAAGGGATGGGGTGGAAATATATTAATTCACACAACTGCTGTTCTAAAATTTAGTTTTATTAAACAGTAATAATGCAAGCGCATGCATAACACATCTAAAAATGTGTTTTAAAAATGATTATCACTCCCCACCAGGTCAGTGACTGTGTCACACTCTCTCTTGCGGGTGATCATAGTGGTGCTTTCCGTGCCTTCTTGGATGCAAAGACATGAACTGCTTCCTTAAGATCCACAGTTTGGGCTAACTCATGCTCTACTGATATTGTTGCAAGACCCACTAGCCTCTCCTGTGTCATTGTGGAGCGTAGGTATGTCTTTATTAGTTTCAATTTGGAGAAACTGCACTCTCCACTAGCAACTGTTACAGGGAACGTGAGAAGAATACGCAAAGCAACAAAGGAATTTGGAAAGAGTGTGGTCATCTGGTTTGTGAAGAGATACTGCAGAATAAAACCCTGCCACTTGGAAACTGAGAGAACCCTCCTACTAGCATCTCATCCAGTAAGTGGATGGGACTCCAGTAGGACAACTCACTCTCTC
>QEPC01005396.1:106194-143481 GCA_003113815.1 Sphenodon punctatus | reverse complement strand
GGGGTGGAGCCCTGCTCACCTGGAGGGGATGAGCGCTGCAATGGCTGCTGGGGGCTTCTGGGGGTGGAGCCCTGCTCACCTGGAGGGGATGAGCGCTGCTATTATAGGGTAGAGTACTTTCCCATCCCCTGCCAGGGCCAGCATTAGAATTTGCGTGGCCCAGGGTAAAGATAAAATGTGGGGACCATGGTGTGGCCTGTCCTCCTTGAGGACACCCTTCACGGAGCCCTAAAGGTGGTCGTGCTTGGGACCCCACTGGGAGGGAACAGGACCCCGTACAGGATGCACTGCACACTACCCGATACCGTTTGCACCAACCAAGACACATTGCATCATAGGATATCATCCAGGGAACAGCTGATGAAAAACAAGCACGTAGCCACTCAAAAACATTATATAAATGTGTACACACATCTGGTAACATCAATAGTCTTCAAATTGCAGTGAATCACTCCTCTCCTTACTGAGAGAGATCCTTGGCTAAACACAGACCACTTCCACCAGAATTTGAATCTATAAGACTAAACAAAGAAAATGGGTCTTAGAAGTTTAAGTTACTGTTTTCATGCATAGAATGTCACGGATACACAGGACTTTGGCCCTCATCATTGTACAATAAATCAATTTTGATTATTCAAAACTGAGCTTGAATGACTTCAGTGGAGGGTACCAGTGACTGATGTCACTCAGGATCAGAACAACTTCACAACAGGAGATCCACTGTGCATTAAGGTAACTTATTGTAGCCTCCTATACATGGCCTGCGGACTATGATATAAAATTAACTGTTTGTAAAACAATCCTCTGAGGTGAGAGAGTTTGACAACTCTGAATAAAACAAAATAAATTTTAAAAATTTCAAAACTCTGGAATTTCTTCATTTCAGACACTTAAGAAATCTACCTACATGAGCAATAGCAATCCTAGTTACCACTTAAACTGATGTTCTTGCATGCCTGTGCATTGCATAGAACTCCATGGAGTGCAGATGACGAGCCACTACTACAGAATGGCTAGCCCAGGGATGGGGAACCTCACATCCAGGGGCCAAATGTGGGCCAGAGCTAGTTTTAATTCAACTTCTTTTCAGTTCCTGGGTCAGGCCCCTAAATCCAATTCCTGCCCCAAACATCTGAAAGACAGAGCTCAGGGTCAAGGAGCAGAGATGAGGGCATACACACAAGGATAGGGGACAGATTCATGGCAGAGACCCATGATCTGGACCCTCCTCTTCCTGAACGCATCCCCGTCCCAAACTTCTCTGTGGCCCATGGAGTTCGTACTGATTTTCTAAGTGGCTCTTAGTGAGGAAAAAGGATGCCCACTCCCGAGCTGATGCTATGGCTCCTGACTGCGCAAACAGATAGACCTATGCTTAACTTTATGCACAGTGAGTGGCTCCAGGAAAACGAATAGTCCACAGTATCAAAAACTACACTGAGATATAGAGGAATTAGCACCACAAGGAGAACAGCAGTATGAGAGCATAGAGAAAAACAAATAGGAAACTGGTCTAAGGTAGCAGTGAAAGAGACTGAATATTGGAGAGGAAGTTCATCTCTCAGGCATTTGGTTCAGAAAGGTTAGAAATGGAGAGGTGGAGAGGGTGTCAGGGAAAGTGCAGGACAGAATGAAGTGCCCCCAACACACGCACACAATACACTTCAAGGCAAGCGTGTGCAAAGTTTGTGTGATATTACAGAATATGGCTGTGGTGGGCTAGAAATTACAATTTTAATATCTTGCATTTATTTTGCATGATGTTTGAGAAAAATACACCAAAATTAGCCCATGTAGTCCCAGTGACAAGATACTTTAAGAGTTGTAGAAACTCCTGAACCATTAGCTAGGAAAATTCACCTTTTTCTTGACATTAGATGCACTTTCACTCAAGAAAGGATGCTAAGAAAAATTAAAATAATAAAAAGGCCTTGCATTGTATGACTGGATCATCAAAAATTACAAACGGAATTAATGAAGACTACAATCTTGATTTGCAGTCTGCACCCAGTGACTGCAATAAAGCTATCAACAATTAGGTGGCTGCAATCTCAGTTACAATTAGTTAGGAGCATGTTTTGGTGGTCAAAATTTCTATTTGATAAGTAGGCAAAAAGAAATTGAAGGGGACAGAATTTCACTTTTCCTTCTGGATTTCTAGAAGTTTAATTTAGTCATTGGACTGCTGGAGAGTGGGCTGACGGCGACAGGAACGCCGGGGATACCCCTGCCGGCACAGAACCTTTGCAAGGCAGTGCAAGTGTGGGGAAGTTTGGTGACTTTATTGGCTTGAGACACAGGGAGAGGGAGAAACTGAACTACTATGGGTGGGGTTATGGGGCTGCTGCACTCGAGGTTTGCCACACCCCTCCTCACTTGATTGGCTGAGCGCCTCATTAGCCTCCGCTCTCTCCCTTCAACTCCCCTGATGCCTGCGTACGCGCCAAAGGCACATACCAGGGGACACGCACCTAAGGGCTGCATGCGCAAGGGCGCCCCCTTGTGCGCGCGACCTTAGGCGCTGGCAGATTGACAGCCAGTGTTTCTATTTCTGGGGTTGTAGAGAATGGAGAAGAAAAGACATAGATCAGAAGGATCACCAGTTTTATTAGGAACACCAGTTCAAAAATGCCCCAAATTGGCGGTTCAGTGGGAACAAGTGTTACCATCTGAACCTACCTCTCTATGCCTTGGAAACCTGGGTCTTGAAGGGGGGCATACCCTGCCAGTCAATAAAAAGTGTGTGCGGGTAATCAGTCCTCTCTGTACCCTGCCAATGTGTGCTGAGGACACAGAACCAAATGGTAATTTGTTTAACAGCTGTGATGCGCTTCAAGCGGAGGATCCGCTTCGAAAGCAGTGCCACTTAATATCTAAGACTTGCGCTTTTATTTAGCAGTATCACGGATATGGGGGATTCTCTTCTTGCTATTAGAACTCAATTGCAGCAATTACTGATTAAGCTGGATAAGCTGCATATTATCAATGATAAGGCAAAAGCATCTGCCCCTCCGAGAGCTGATGGGGGAAGGAGGGCAGGAAACAGGTTTAGGCAGGTGATCCTTTCTCCGGCCTACGAGCAGCTCCAAAAAAACTTGTAAATGCCCCAAAATCTCCTCGCATTTATAGGGTCAGTGATAATGCTGTGTGGATTAAGGCTAGGATGTTAAGTACAGGCATTCTCCCCAGTTGGGAAAGTATTAAAGATGTAGCCAGAAACTTATTGTGCCTTTTAGGAATTCAGGAATTCACGGTAGACATTTCAAAGATCCAACACCTGCGTCACGGTAGGAACAATTTATGTATTAGTTTTTTTTCATTCATCCAATCTGGTCAAGAAATTGTTTTTATCTAGGAAACATCTTAAGACAATGGCTGTCTCGATTGACAGAGTATTCTGTTCCAAAGATTATTCTGTGGTTACTTCTCGTGGGGCAATGCCTTTGCCCGATTTCTTGTCCTCCCCATATCTTATTAATCTGGGCCCAAATCCTATTATAGCAAAAGACTCTGCAATTGGGCCAGTATGTAAAAGGTCTTTGGTAGAGGAGATGGAGACCTCTGCAAGTCATACTTTAACCAATCAGTTAGCTGATACTGAGGATAGCTCTGAGCAGGCTGAGAGAGACAATGTGCAATTGGAGCCTGTTGTGGAACAATGTTTGGAAGATGAGTCATATAGCAAAGCTAGCTCTTTCCCGACTACAGTTAAGCTTTTTTTGGACAATAACAAGAGGGGGGTAGGGACTCTTCCTTCCCTGGCTTCCTGATAGGCTTCCTGTTATAGAGCAGGACATTTTCATCCAGAAGTTGGACCTTATTAAGAACTTATTGCGTGCCTCTCTCGATTATTCACCCCAATGTTCAGAATCTCATAGGGCACTTTGTCAGAACATCTAAATTATGTTCCAGTTGATAGCTTCGCGCTTTTTAGATACCTATGAGTTAGGCAAAACTGTTCCCCCACCCCCCTCCCGTGCTGATCCGACCTGTCACAGTCTGTGCGAAATTACAAACAACTGTGCCTTCGAACAATGTCCAATCTAGTACTAAAGATGGAAAACACCTAGAGGCTGATTTGATACTGCCAGCACTTGAGCCCCTTAAACATACTAGACATTGCGATCCGTTAATTAAGGATAAGCCTGGCAGGATTTCTTATAAACAGCTCTCTGAGCCAGTGCTCACAGAATTGTGTGAATCCTTAGACTGACAGAAGGCAGGTGCTGGGAGAAGTGAAATTTACCTGAATACCTCTTTGCGGGATGAGTTCCTGCAGAGTATAATGAATAGTGATCCAATCCCCTCGGATGAGCCTGAAGCATTGCACGGACAGTGCAATTGAATAGGAAGGCAGCGCATTTTAGTCTGCTGCCTAGCCCATTTAAAATTAGATTTAAGTATTCCTTAAAGTTTCTGTCCTGGAACATCTCTGGGTGCAAGCATAAATGCTGGGATCCTAGGAATGGACCGCATTCCTAGTACAATACGATGTGATTTTCCTCCAGGAAACTTGGCTCCAAGAAGGAGATCAATTTAATATTCATGGATTCCAGGTACATTCCTCCCCCGGCACCAAAGTTAAGACCAGAGACCGTGCTTCAGGGGGATTACTTATACTAATTGCTGACAAGTTTAATGAACCCTTTGTATTATTACTGCATCTGAGACAGGAATTCCAAGTAGGACTGTGGACCTCGTTGCTCCTGTTTAATTTATATATTCCCCCTTCCTCTTCAAAGTATTACAGACTTGATGTCTGGCAGGCCTTAGAGGACACCTTAGAACAATTAGATAACCAGTTCCCCTCTGCCCTTTATATTATTGAGGGAGACTGGAACGCCAGGTTGGGAGACTTGCAGGATGTTGACTTTCTGGCAAATTTTGAGGGGGAAAGTTGTCTCCCTATAAGATTCTCTAGAGATTGTACAAGGAATGAGTCTGGAATCCTCATGCTGGAATTATTAATGACAACTGGTCTGGTAACACTGAATGGGCATGGAAGTGGAGACCCAAATGGGGAGTTCACTTTCATTAACGCCAATGGTAGGAGCACAGTCGATTACATTGTGGTTCAGACATCCCAATGGGAAAAGATTTGAAAAATTTACACTGGTCCCCCGCCCAGAAAGCAATCACCTGGCTTTGGCAGTGCAGGATGGAGCAGGGTATAAATTGTTAAAATAAATAAATAAAATATCCTTCTGTATAGGAATTGTATCAAGTATCTTCTAACATTGCACATTTTTAAAAAAGCTCTCAAGAAACACCCTACAAGTACTACTTTTGTCACTGCTCCTCAAAGCAACAGTAGCATCAGAAGGAAACTGGGATCAATTAAATTCTGCTGCTCCTACCAGAGACAGCAAAAAGCATGCTTCACAAGAACAGAGGTTTAGGGAGTAGATTAAAATTTGCCTAGCAGTGGAATTTGTCTTGTTTGTGGTTCTTCTTTCATGCAGCCTTTATATAGCACAACAGCTAGAAAATTCAAAGATCAAAAATCTGCATTTACAGGGGCCTAGCAGCACTGCAGAGGAGAAAGAAACTCACTCAAATGAAAGGGTTATAAGAATGGGAAAAGAAGGAAAAGGCAACAGCATTTCATTCAAATTCATGGCCAAATTTGCTCCCAACAATAAGGAAAATTTGGAGTGCTATGGAGTCAGAAAGTGATGTGAACAACAAACAACAAATGTCTAGAATATCACTACCATGTTGCATAAGAGATAGAAACAAAGTAGTTCAAATGAGATCTTTTATTGAACAGGCTTCTGTTGGTGAGCAATGACATATGAAAGCTTTAGGGCCATCCAAAATTGCCAAAAGCTTACATACACACATCAACCGAAGTACAAAAGATGGTTCATTGGGGACCATGTCCTGGTTCATTAGGGACCATGTCCTGTTAAAATATTCACAATTTTACTAACCATTTCATATACACTGTACATACATATTTAGCTTCACCAGATATGCTTCCTTTCCTATCTTCAACTACTCATCTATAAATCACTGTCCCTATTCAAAATCCTGTAAGCAGCAGTGGAACTGATAAGAATGGCAGTTTCACTCTGTTGCTGCTTGAGGAAGTTAAGGCAGGCAGGCATCATCCAAACAAAGTTTGATCAAACAGCTGTCACAGCCTTCACTGAAGTCAGAAGGATGCAGGAAGATCAGAGTAGTGGATTCTGAATCCCTCAGTTCTGTGCAGTTGCTGTTTATGAGACGAGATTTCTGGCTGTGCTAAGGAAATTAATTGGAATGTGTGGCTATGTTTTTACAAGATAAACCACAACTCAATATTAAAATACTGATAATCACATTTTGTTTGAAATATATACTAGACTTGAAAATTCTGAAGTCTCTCAATTTGCTTTATTGACTAAATCTACATATACTACTCAGCAAAATAAAAACAAAAAATGTAGCAGGCTCAAGCCATTACAGCAAGTTAATGTCAAACATTGCTGTTTGAGATAACAATGTAGAGGCAGGAAGTTCCTGTAGGCAGGAACCTACAATCAACCATTTTAGAGACACACAAAAAATCACTGACGTATAAACACAAAACTACGAACTCATGGTTCAGTCATTATTGATAATTTCTCGAATTGCGTTGGGGTTCGGATTCTACCCAATACACTTAAAAGGAAACTTAACCTTTTAAAATAATCTCTATTCTCTAAGCAAAGTTTACAGCAATTCTTAAATATTCTTATCGCAATTGATCTGCTAGAACTTCCTCTTTTAACAAACCATCTTAACCATTTCCTCTAACCACAATACCACATATTGTTGGCAACCTCAAGTAACTTCAGCTCCAATCTCTGCTCTTGCTGAAATAAATATTCAAGGAGTTTCAAAATACTGGATGGGGCAAGGAGTGTGCATGTGCAAAGGGGACAATATTCCTCGTACAGACTCACCATGGAGGGAGTACAAGTGTTGGTCTGGAAACTCAGCAAGTTTGAATATATTTTCAGATACATCCTCCTCTCTAGTACAGGGCTTGGCAACAGCAAGCTCAAGATACATGGGAAACATCATAGCTATCCCCATTAAATCCAGCTCCCTGCTCTACCTCAAAGGATGTTTCAACAAATGTTACTCTGAGGCCATGCTACCCAGATGCCACACAGTGTCAAAGCCTAGACAGGAAACAGCAAGTAGCATTGTCCCCACATCTCGATTTCCATTTGGGACTCCTCTGTATTTCTTTTTAGTTAATAACTTATATCCCACTCCCTCCAGCCGAATGGCAACTAGGGTCAGCTCACAAAATACAATTAAAACAATCCATAATATAAAAAGGGGTTACTTAAACAATATAAAACAAACTATAGAGAGGAAAAGCACTGGCAAACACCCAAGTTTGAAACCAAGTGTGCCATGTCAAGCCCACCTGACTAATCATGCCTTTTTCATTCAAATCATCAAGTGTGCAAGTAGAAACTATATATAAGGAATCTACAGCCCTCTCTTTAAAAGTGTACTACCACTAGGAAAGTGGGGATCTGTAGTTCTTGTATTGTAGAAATTGTAATGGAGACAAAACACATGCACTTCCCCTGTCATATAATCCAATTCTGTCAGAGATGATAAGAAGAGTCTTGATAGGAAAATATTGGTAAATTAGGCTTCTTTTATTGAGGGTTTTGAAGTCATATTTCCTTTATACAGAATGTCCCACAATTTTACTATAATCTGTATTTCTGGTACGGAAATGGTTTACAGATTTTCTATGACAGGATTTTAAAGATTGCTTTATTTGTCCCCCCTAAGATCTGAACTGGGGGGGGGGGGGGCAGTTAAAACAAATTCAATCTTAATTCTGTCATGGGAAATCTCCAAACCAATTCTGTACTAGAAATACAGAGCTTGCTAACATTTTTAAGGAAGAGCATTTCTCTCTTTGGGCAAGAAAGAATTCCAAAGAAACTACTGTTGTGTGTTCACAGAAGTAGTACACAAAATACCCATAGATAACTTTTGTATCTGCGAGAGACAAGAGGGACAGACAGCCTTTACAATTAAAGTCAAGGATCAATAAGCAATCCAGCAAAATCTGCGAAGTAGGAGCACCCAGTATATAGATTCTCCAATTATAAAATCATTGTAAAGTTGCTTTGACAGGCTATGCTTATTTATTTATTTTTAAAAAAGGAGCTACTTATGAAACAAAATACTTCCTATAATGCATTAGCAAGAGGCGTGCTGAACCTCAGATATTTTAACCAGGCTTCATTCAGTTCACATGAGTGTAACATCTAAGTGACAACCTTTGGGGTAATCTCTGGTCCTTTTAAAGCCTCAATACAAGCCACAAAGCCCACCAAATCAGCAAAATCCTGTACCATTAAACGCATAACTAGAAGCTTGGGGAATCCAAGACCACAACACTAGACACATTAATAATCAGGATTGTACCCTTACACAGGTTAACGTTCTACACTTTGTGCTTTCTGGAATTTGGTGAACCTTGTGCACTTCTTGATAAACTTCAAGTTGTGCACTTCTTGATAAACTTCAAGTTGTGCACTTCTTGATAAACTTCAATGTACATCACGGGATTCTAACCAAGCACATCAAACAATGCAACTTCAGAATAAGCTTATGACAAAGTTGAACAAATGATTTTCAGAACCAGACAGAAGCTTAATTAACAATAAACTGCTGTTACTATTGAGTTTCTGAGAAAATGATGTACTGGAAGCTATATAACCAATAGTTGTACTATTGGTTAAACAATCCTGAAACTTTGTAACCAATCATCTAAAATAAACCAACAAGAAACCAACGTATATTGTAATTGTAAAAAATAAGTTTCAACAGAGATTTCAACCTTGGGCTCCAAAACCGTAAAGTGCTGCGACACCTCTATTATCTTCAATGGAGCTTGCAACAGAAAAGTGCTTTGAGGATCAGGACCTTCAGGTTTAGACTACAGACACCCAAAGACTGACTTTGGGTAATACTTTTCATATTACAAGACTAATATCACTGGACTTGGCCAACATGACAAACTTCTACAAAATAAAATGGAGCAACTTCTCATTGCAGTAGAGATACCTAATCTTAACATTTAGTTAACAGTATTCACTGACTGAATTTCCTTTATGAAAAAGGTTACTTTTCCTTGCTTTTCTAATGACAAGTAAAGCAGTTAGACAGCTCAAACAACCTACTATAATTTAAACTGGTAGCAAGCCACTGACTACCTTTCTTCCCAGACTTGGTGTGAAAGGTAGTCACTCTAATGAAAACTTTTCCCAATAAAGAGCAAAAATTGTGCCTGCAACTCGGTCAGGGAGAGGTTAACATTTTCTCCCCCCTTCCCTTGCTGGCATGACTCACAAGCGAAGCGAACTAGGAAAATGCCTGCTTCACACCCTGTTGGGAGCTGGTTTGAACAGATGAGACAGTCATTTTAGTGACTTGAGCTAGCCACCCACACCCTCTTTGCTTTGGGAGGAGGGGGGGGGGGTCTCACACACCTAACGCCTCCTTCTCTCCCAGCATCCCTATCCCGGAGTTTGGGGGACCTTCTCCCCCGTTTTCTGCACATGGATAAAGCCAGGTGCCGGAGTAAACTCTCGGCTCCCCTATCCCACCCCTCACTGCAGCTGCTGTCCCGGGGAGGTTTAGCCCGTCCGCTTTCCTATTTCGGCCCCCGCAGGCCTCGTTGCGCCCCCGCGGCCTCCCTGATTAGCCCTCGCCGCCCCGGGCAAGGCAAGGCAAGGTAAAGCAAGGCAGGGTCGGGGATGACTGCGGCCCCGCAGCTAGGCCGCGGCGGGGGCAGCCGCAGGCAGGCAGGAGGCCCGGGATTAACAGCGCTGCTGCGGCTGCCGCGCTCGCCCTGCCCGCCCCCGCAGCCGGGCCCCCGCACCTTCTTGATGTTGTAGAGGCGGGTGAGCATGCCGATGCCGCGGTCGTTCAGGATGGTCAGCTTCTCCGCCAGCTTCTGCTGACTGGGCTGCAGCACCGAGCGCGACATCCTGCTGCTCCTGCAGCCGCCGCGGCGGCTCCCCACTCCTCAGCTGCAGCCGCCGCCTCCTGCCGCTGCTACGCTGCTCCTGCCCGGCCGGGGCCCCGTTCACAGCGCTTCCTCCATCCCCAGTTCCGCGCTCCCCCTCCGGCCCGCCTCGCTCGCTGACTCCGCTAGGCGTGGCGGCAGCAGCGGCTGCTTTGCCCGCTGCCCACAGCGAGGCCGGGTTCGGCATCACATGACACGCCTCTCTGCCGCCCCTTAGGGCCGGGACGAGGAAGCGCTGCCGCCGCCGCCGCCGCCTGAAAAGACGCGAGTTAGGCCGTCGTCGCTCCAAGCCGCAAATCTCCCTCACCTCAAAGAGCCCGCTGCTTCCCCCGGCTACTGCCGAGAGAGAGGCTATGGAAGCAGGGTAAGGCCCCGGGCACTGCCCGTCCTTCCTGCATTTGTTTCGGTTTGTATCTGTGTTCCTGGCACTGATTTTCCTTCCACACTCGTGTTATCGCACTCTCAGCATTGCCCATCCCAAGTGGGAAAAATCCCGAGCAGAGCGAGTCCCAGAATCTAGGGACTGACCTCAAAATTGTGAGATTGTTTTCGATGGAAAAATTGGGCTACAGTGCTTAAATTATATATTAGCTCACAAATGATAGCAGCATTGTGGCCTTCCGGGATCTTCTGGTGGTGGATCCTAAGAGGGCCACTTGCAAGCCAAGCCCCAAACCTATCTCTATTTGGAAGGAAGGAAGGAAACAAGTTATCCATGAGTCTAGTTCAGGGTGAGCAAGTATTTATTTATTTCGTGGCATTTTTATGCCGCCCCCTCATGCCCACGGCATCTCGGGGCGGCTAACAACAATGGGGTTTAATAGCACAGAGGCCATCAGGCCATACTGTGCCAAAAAAAGGGAGTATAGTCCAGCAGCTGGAAATATACATTTTTTAAAATGGGAAAAAAACACACCAAAGATCATAAGAATTGACAAGACTTCAGTCCCCACCCCCTCTTCAGGTCTGGAGAATGGACAGCTATGGATAGCCCACTTGTAGGGCACATACGCATGAACTGTTTCACCAGTATTTGCAAATTAGTAATTTACTATTGCAGGTGGTCTCCATTCCCACCTCTCATCTCACTATAGTTCATTGCCCTTCCTGCTCTGCTTCTGCAATAATCCCTCCCTGGTGGCTGGCAGGACTGTGACAGGAAGGCTTGAACTGGATGGGGACTCACACATGCTGGTAGTTATCAGGACACCAGAAACCTTTGGTGTTTGGCTGACTGAAAGTGAGAAATTTTCTTTCCCCTGAGGCTGTTATGCAAGAAGCACAAGAAGGAAAAAACTGCTTATTAGACAAGGATTCCCACAGCAACAGATGCAGTAACTGTTCTGTTGCTGCGAGTTCACACTATAAATTGTTCACACTGTTAGCAAAAAAACCAACACAAAAAACAACCACCCTCAGGACAAATAGAAAAATGCAGCTTTCTTATACTGTATGCAGCACTATGAGTCATAGAATCGTCTTGTACAAATCAGGGCTGGGGGGTGGAATTACAGTTGCATTTAAATGGTAGCACTAAAGTTTCTACACACTTGAAATAGGGCAGTTACTCTGGAATCACTGGTATTGCTTGCAACATAAGTTGACAAGAGGCCGATCCCAGACCATGCTGGCTTCTGTCCAGGGAAATCATGTATGAGCTACTCCACCTGCTTGAGTTTTACACAGCGTATTGAAGATGGTTTTGAAAGAGGTTTTGTTGCAGAAGCTGTATTCTTAGACTTACCAGCAACATATGATACCATCATCAACCACTGACGTATAGGCCCTTTTCAAACAGGCCGGCGGTTCGGGGGGGATGGATGGAGGCTGCAGCGGGCAGGTGGGGCATGGGCAGCCTGTCGCATAGATGCCCACCCATCTCCACACGCAGAGGCACCTCTATTTTTCTCCAGTGCATCCGTGCATGGTTGGAGGTGGGGGGAGCGCACCCGCACACACACACACCACGGCAGTCACACAGACGCCCACCACCCACCCACGTGGGCGATGGGAGGAGCATTGGCCATGCAAAAAGGGCCTGGGTTTAAGAAAGGACTGGATACGTTTCTGGAGGGTAGGTCCAGCAACAGCTATTAGCCAGGTAGGTTTGGGGAAAGTAACCTCTTACTGTTGGGAGCTGGGAATGAACTGTGGAGAATGGATTGCCCCATAAAGACCTGTTGGGTACTTCGAGCAACCGAGATTGACCACGGTCAGAGACAGGATGCTGGGCTTGATGGATCATTGGTCTGACCCAGTATGGCACGTATGTTCTTCTGGAGTGTCCCCTAATTCTATCTGAGAGGATAAATAACAGCTCCCTATTTATTTGTTCCACATAATTCATGATTTTATAAACTTCTATCATATCCCCGCTCAGTCATCTGTTTAAAAGCTAAGAAGTCATAACCTATAGAGCCTCTTCTCGTACAGAAGGCATTCCATAACGTTGCTCATTTTTGTTGACCTCCTGTTCTACTATATCTTTTTTGAGATGGGCTGACCAGAATTGCACACAGTGTACGAAGTGTGGTCACGCCATAGGGTTATATATCAGCATTATGATATTTTCCATTTTAAGCTATACCACAATCTGTAAAATCACTTCTAGATAGATGGTTCTTGTTCCGACTTGCAATCGAATAAATAGCAGCCAAGGCAAGTTTCAGACAGGATACTCTTCTTTCACTAACTAGAAGACCTTCTGACTATTAGGTGGGACGGGAAGGAAGAGATTTGATGGCACCAGGAATGGGTTCCTGCTCCTACTCTGATCCTAGCGAGTCTTGCATGGAGAATAAATGCCCTCAGGATCTTGTGGTGGCTTTCTCTTGGGAACCAAGAGCAACCCAGATCATCACCGGGTGGAGAGGGCAGTTCCCTGGGGAAAAGGAGGGACACAGTGTCACGGGTTGGAGGTCCGCACCCCCACTTTACTGGGTTTGAGTGACTCAGTTTCCCTCGCGTACAGCCCACTTGAATCAGTTTTTCTCTCTGGCTGATTCAAGCCTGCCGCAGGGACAACCCCTTTGTCACCCAAGTGCCCGATCCTTCCCGTTCCCAGACTCTTTAATCTCTGGGTTCGCAAGAGCTTGAGAACTCTTGTTGCTCACTTGTGTTCCAATGTTAGACGCAGACACTTCTTCATAAAGATAAGAAGTAAGTTTATTGATTACATAAGCAAGATTGCTGATACAGAGTGGTTACTAGAAATCAAAGGTAAATATAACGCATTCCTAACCTATACTGGTTGAGTTCCTAAATAAGCATCTTACCCTACCAAGGTCCATAAGTTGTTCTCAGTCCTTGATGTAAGCGACTGGGTCTTCAGTCTTAGAGTTGCTAGAAAGCAAAGTCCTGGTCTCAGTGATAGTTTCCAGCCTTGCTGGCTGGCAGGATGCAGATGAGAGTGCTCAAGATGGCTCTGACCAAGTGAGAGAGAAGATGGCTTAATGGCCCTCGCTTAAGTACCTTTCATGGTCTCTTTGTTTCAGCTTTCCCGCCTTGGAGAAACCTGAGGTCCATCATGTAGGCAACCCAGGCAAACCTGAAGGTCAATTTGCATCTCCTGAAGGTTCTGTCTGGCCAGGGTTCCCAATACACATTCTTTTTATCTCTTTGCATTTCCTGGAGTTTCGTCAGTGTCACAGTCCTGATTTGGATTTTACAGTTCTCAGTTGTAACACCAAACACATGTTGCACCCTTCGCTCCACATATTTACTAGGCCTGTAGTCTACATGTAGGCCAGCATCACACGTGTGTGACCCTATGTTTCTCTGTGACACACAGGATATGGGTTACTCACGTTCTCAGAATCTCTCAACAAGGGAAGGTCACCAGGAGTATATGTGCTTGTGTAGAAGGTCCCAGGTTCAGGGCGGAGGTTCTGGCAGTGAAGGGTTTGTGAGGGGAGAAATGTAAGAAGGGCACACACACCACTTCATGACACACGGTTGGGAGTGCAGAGTTTTGGGGGGAGGGGGTGTTTCTACTCACAAGTACACATAGAATCTCCAGTATAAGCAGCCACACCTACAGATACACACTAATCCTCACACTCCCAGAAACACTCTCGCACTCAATCCTGTAAACACATGCACACTCACACACACCGGGTGAAAACAGACATGACGCTAACCACCCCTTAACCACCCTTGGTGGTTATTTATGCATCTTGCAGGGCTGCATAGGGCACAAATACAGCCCTGCAACATGCATAAATGACCACCAAGGGTGGTTAAAGGGTGGTTAGCGTCATGTCTGTTTTCACCTACAGTCACACAGATACAATTTCCCAAGAGTATACAATATCTCAGTCAAAGCACAGGGCCAGCCTCTCATACGATTACTGGCAAGGAGGGAGGCTCCTGCTAGGGCTTTTATATGGCTTGTTCCCTGTCCTCGGTGTTCCTCTTTGCTCCATTTCCAGGCCCTGCCCATCTGAGGTTCTCTAGCTGTGTGCTGCGCTGCAGCTGTGTCCCTGGTTGCCCAGCAACCTGTGAAATGTTCGGCGCAGAGTTCTGGGAGTCACCTGTGTCCCGACAACGTCCTACTGGCTGTGCGTCGGGATGCGGTTGTGTCTCCAGTTGCCTAGCAACTGGAGCTGTGTTCCGTCGAGTCGGGCCCCTATGTTGGGCCAAGATCACCCATCGCCCGACAGGGATCCTAACACTGGATAAATTTCCAGTAAGGTGATTTGGGGTAGAAAGGGCACGTTCTGACCAGCAATTTTATTTATATAAAGCCACACCTGATGCCAGAACTTGGTTACTTTAGGACAATACCACCAACAGTGGATAAGAACATAAGAAATGCCATACTGAGTAAGACCAGTGGTCCATCAAGCCCAGCATTCTGTCTCCAACAGTGGTCAGTTTCAATTGCATGGGAGAAGTATCAGTAGTCACAGTGGGCAATCCATTCCCTGTTAATCACTCCCTGCTCCCGACAGTAAGAAGTTCCCATCTCCTAATCTACTTGGCTAATAGCCGTTAATGGACCTATTCTCCAAGAACTTACCCAGTCCTTTTTAAAACGCAGCTATACTACTGATGTATGATCCTTGTTCACCGCATCCCCTCCAACATGTATCTGGGTATGTTTTATTCATCTGGCATATTCTAAAAGGCGTAAGGTAGTGGCTAAGCATTAATTTCACCTGTGGTACTTTTACTGGAAGGGACTGAAAACATTTGTGCATAGTGTTCCACATCTGATTAATCTCTTCTTGTGAAATCTTCATCCCCAAATCCTGTTCCCATTGTGATATATAACGGGCATCTGGACTGTGTATGATCGTATGTAAAACCTTGTGAAGTCTTGATAATAAATTTGCATCAGGTGTGACTCCAAACAGGATTTTCTCTAATTCAAATGACTACCTGCTGTAATGTCATTAGTCTTTTAAATTATTGAACACACTGCACATTTTAAAATATAATAAAATTTTGATTTTGTCTTGCAAACTAGTTTCCAGTGTGTCTTGTGTTTTATATACACCTCCTGAAAATAAGTGCGAGGCAAGATATATGCCCTTTTGTCTCCATTGATTGGCTATTTGTTTTTCATAGCCACTTTGTTTCAATTTTATACTAAATACAGGTGTAAAAGGCAATTTGCCCTGCAAAATCTTTAGTTTGTTTTGGCATGTATTCTATATTTGAAAGGCAAATCCTGCAAAAGGGTGTTCTGTATCTCTTTTAGTCATACTAATATGCAAATCCAAGAGAACCTCCCTAAAATCATCTATACCCAGGATGTCTTTTTCTATATTAATCCATGCCGGCTCAGTGCCGCCTCTATACCATAGTTTTATAGAGCTTAGAGCTGCAGCCCATAGATATAGTTTGAAATCCAGGAGGTTAAGACCACCCGATTCAGTTCTTGTAAGTAAAATAGTACGTCTAATTCTTAGTTTATTTTCTCCCCAGATAAGTTGAGACATTGTTGAAAGGAAGAATTTTTTGGCACATCTATTGATAGTGCAAATATTGTGTATATTTTGGGCAAAAATCATCATTTTAATCAGACTGATTCTCCTTAGCCATAAACAACTGAGTCTCTTTCAAGATGCTGTTTTGTTCTGGAGCTCTTCAATTAGGGGTAGGAAGATTTCTTTATATAGATTATTCACATTTTTTTGGTCAACTTAATACCTAAATAAGTATTGTTCTATTACATAGAATAAAAACAAAACATATCCATCATTTATAAAGATAAATAATACACATCCAAACAACCAATATTAAATTTCCCCGAATAACTAAAATTTGGTACTAGAAAATATTAAACGTTTCCGTAGTACTGCTAAACCAAATGAAGCAACTGCTCTGGTTACTCTGAAATCTATAGGGTTAAGGAATTCACGAAGAAGAATACTTATATGGTGTCCATGAGTAGCTAATAAAAAGGACCCAGAAATTTGCTTCTTAACTCAGAAAGATCAGAACAATGAAACAGAATATGAGCTACAGCATCTATCTCCTGGAGGTTACAAAAAACACAGCAGTGGTTTTCCGTTGGGATCCCAAGGTACCACCCCTCGAGGAGTGTTAGCGAAAAGACCTCACATTTAAACTTGGTAAACACCACTCTTGCCCTGGGGTTCGACTAGGTAAATAGATAGTTAGATCTAACATTTGTGAAGGCTGGGGGGAAATATACAGGAGCAGCCCTTTGATCTACAAGCCGACCATTTTCTATCTGAATTTCTTGATTGTCTAATCTATCAATAAGAGACAAAGCTCCCTCAGGACCCCCTCTCCTTAGAAATTCCTTGGAAAAACCTAGCCTGTGGATCTCTGATTCATCTGCCTCCTCCCAGAAGGCCAAAAGGCCATACTTGGAGACTAAGCTGAGAAGGAAGCCATCCTGGATAGGAAAAAGGGAAACCTTAATCCAATACTTAACTAACACCCACAGGGTGACTGATCTGATTGTAGGACAAAAGGTTTCAGCTCTTAAAATTACTTGAGGGGTACCCTTAGGAACCCCCAGTATGGTATGAAGAAAGCCATTTTGAATGACTTCAAGTTTATTCAGATACAAAGTGCCCCAAATTGGAAAGGCATATAAGGCCTAGGGGATAACTTTGGCCTTAAATAGGCGGAGACCTGGAAGAACCAGCTTACCCCCATTGCCAAAGAAAAAGTTAAGTATTGCCGCTACTGTTTGCCTAGCTTGGGTCTTTGAGGCTATGAAATAGAGGTTCCAATTTTTAGAAGAGGATAGAATAACTCCCAGATACTTATACGAAGACACTTGCTCGATTACATTTGTGCCAATAACCCAACGATGGGGTTTACAAACTCTGCCATTCCCTATTGACATTACCTTGGTCTTATTAAAGTTAATTACAAGAGTCTCCTTAGCACTGTAAGCCCCAAACTGTTGCAAGGAACACCTAAGACCCACTATTGTTTGAGAAATCAGAACAGTGTCGTCGGCTTACAGGAGAGCTGGAATTTTCCTGACGCCGACGACAGGGGCATGGGTGTCTATAGTCTTTAGGAAGGGAATCACGTCGTTTAGATAAAGATTAAATAGGGCTGGGGCCAATATACAGCCTTGCCTAACTCCTGCCAAAACCTGGACCTTTCTGGAGGGCCTCCTCAAGGGATTGTACCGGACCTGCAAGGAACTGCCACTATGTAGTTTTACCAAAAGGAACAACAACCTTGGGTCAAGAGAAGTGACACTTAATTTAGCCCAAAGCCAATCCCTATTAACGAAATCGAAGGCCATACGTAAATCCACAAAACACAAATACAGTTTCTTTTGATTGTATATTTATTAATTATAGCCGACAAGACTAAGACGTGATCTAGGGTTGATCTGCCCTTTTGAAACCCAGCCTGCTCAGGTTCAATGATGTTAATAGAAACAAGCCAGTTTTGCAATTTGCTCAATAAATATCTGGCATACAATTTTCCAATCACACTGAGCAGGCTGATAGGGCGATAGTTCCCGGGGAGCAGAGGATCCTCTTTTTTTGTGAATTGGGATGACAATACTATTCAGCCATGAGCTAGGGAACTCTCCTGACTCATTTATAGATGTAAAAAGGGGGGCTAGAATACTAGCCCACCATTCTAGAGCGTACTTAAGGAGTTCTGGCAAAATGAAGTCATTCTCTGGCGCCTTGCCAGATTTAAGTTGGGATACAAGGGAGAGAATATCCTCAGTGGATACGGGATGCCATAATTGGAATCGATCTTTAGGAAGAGTCTCAACACTAAACCCTGTGGGGTGGGGATTAGCAAATATATCTCCATAAAAAGCTTCCCACGCTTCTGAGGGGATAAAGGATGACTTGGGAGCACTGCCCCCTGTTTTAACCAACCGAATGAGCTCCCAAAATTTCAGAGTCTCCAGATTTAGCTGCAACAAGTAGGCGATCCCAATTTCCCCTTTGAAATACTTGCTTCTTCTCCACCAACAATTTGTGATAAGTCAGAGTACCCAGAAACTGCTCTCTCACAGCCTTAGAGGGTTTAGACCTCAGCATTCTAGCAGCTCTACGGAGGTTAGATCTTAAAACCCGACATTCAGCATCAAACCAAGGAAGGGTCTTTTTCCCTGGAGCTTTAGGTGTACTGCCCGTACTGTCATAAGGGGAAATAATTGAGTCAATAAGTTGTCATAATGAATCAAGATGTCGTTCCCTTGCGCCCTGATTCCGTGGCAACTTGATTTAACCTCCTCTTGGGCCATAAAGTTTAAAAAGGAGAGCTTGGCCTCATCCGACCAATTAATTCTCATATGATAGGTTTCCTCTCTTGCTAGCTGGATTCCTAACAAGTTCTCATTCTGTGACACTTTCCTTAGGTTGGGGTCTAAAACAGATAACACCAACGTGAAATGGTCTGACTCGGTCTTAGGATGAATTTGCATGTTAGCAATATTATACAAAAATGGCTTGTAACTAAGAAATAATTGACAACACTTGAACCTTGGCCAGAATGGTAAGTAAAATTCCCCATAGCATCTCCCGAGATCTGGCTGTTTAATATCACCAACTCTAACCTATCACAAAGATCAATCAACTGGCTTGCTCCAGGACCAACCACCCGGTCACAGGAAAATCTAGGCCTGGAAGGAAAGGGAAAAACTGAATCATCCAGTTGGGGAGCTGGCTGATGCTCAGGATTGCCGGTCCTGGTGTTAAAAACACCCCCAAACACAAATGGGGTTGAGGGATAGATTCTCATGGCCTCACAAGAAAGTAATATCCCATAAATCCTGAGAATAATAAGCAGAAGCTAGGGGAGGGAAATAAACATTCCTAATCAGTAATACCAGACCTGATGGAAAAACACAATGATATATAGCAAAATTCGATTTATATGAGAAAAGAAAGTCCACTTTAATTTTCTGAGCCACAGGTGTTAAGAGAGCCAAACCCCCGCTGGGCCTACCATGAGACACAGAGGGAGTAGCCTTTATGCAATGAACTCCATAGCCGTTACTCTCAAAAACATCCAGGGACCAAGTCTCCTGCAAAAGAATAACATCATATTCCCCAATGGAGTCTAAAAAATCCAGATCCTGCTGATGGGCCCACCAACCAGCAATATTCCAGGATATCAGTGACTACTCTGTAGAGCTGCTGAGATCATATCAAACCCTATCCACTGAGTCTGCAAGAAGAGGTGGATCAGGAAAACCACCTGAATCAACACCAACCAAGGAAGGAGGAGGTTCCAATAGAGAACAGCTCTTGGACATTCGAGTCTGAGGTTTCACAAGAAAACAACCAGATCTAAGTCTGCTATTGGGGCTTAACAGAACCCCAGCAGAAGAAGCCGAAGATGGGGGAGGTAATCCCTGTACAGGGGTCGGCCCAGCTAGGGAGGTATGATTTGCTACCACTGTCCGAACGCCCAGACTCAGGTCTTCTAAAAAGAAAATTGAGGGGCCCTCCCCCTCAACTGGCAAACTCTCTTGACCACCACTCCCTATTGGGGACAAGATCGCTAAACATGACTGGGCAGATCTAGCAGGTTTTGATTCCTCCTTTTGGGTAATTGATGGACTACAAGGCTTCTGAACAGCCCCTAGTTCTCCTAACTGCTTATGCAACGTCTCTAGCCTGTCTAATAAGGTATTTTGAGATAAAACTGTGGAAGAGGGTACATCCTTTCTCCCCAAAGAAACAAAAACTTGTGTCGTAGATCTAGCTGCCGGAGGGATAGGAAAGGGATCCACCTCCATCTCCTGCATTACATGGCTATTTTCCGGGCAAGGCAGTTTACCTCCCTAAAGGGGTCCCCACCTACTCCCCACATTGAGTTTGATGGCAAAACAGAGGGAGGCCTTGGAGACCCAGGAAAATAGAGGAGAGGGAGGCTCACACACAGTCTGGAGGAGGAGGTCCCAGGAGTGGTGGTGGGGGCATACAGTCACCTTTCATGCCTGCAAGCACTCGAAGGGAAGAAGGAAAACAGGAATTCACACGCTCTCAATCAATACTCTTAGCAACAACAAGGATCCAATTATCACGCACTGGGGGCCAGTTTCTCCCAAGGATTACTGGCGCTGAGTGCCTCTCAGCACCGGCTAATGTACTGAAAGCCACGCCCTGCCCGCAGCCACGTAGAGCAGCATGGTTGCGCGGGCCCCGCCTCTCCGCTTGGTGTGTTTGTTGACAGTGGGGCTCCGCCAGAGTCACGTGGTTGCGCCACCTCCACCGACAGCTGTGGTTTGGCAGGCAGCGCGATCTGGGATGGAACGGAGGCAGCAGGAGCAGCGACGGGGGTGCGCGGCCTAGTACATGGTTGCCCCACACGCCTGACAGATACATGATGTAGTCACCAATCAAAAGGCATATTCAGATGAAAAGGAAAGAGTGGCTGCGATTCCCACCCCCTCCTCATCCTGACATATTCATATTGGTGGCTAGGAGTAGAGTGGTTTCAAATGCAGTAAGCCAAAAGATGGTGCCTAAGAGCAAGCATTCAAGTCTTGGAGAACTGATGGACTGCCCTAGATAGTCAAGAACCTGAAGGATTGATTTCATGACACTTTGGATCAGCCAGAAAAGTGTGTGATTGAGCAAAAAAGAACTCTTCAATTCTAATCACCTCTTGAATTCTAATCACAGCTTTGCCAGTGGGTGAAGCCACAAGTGACAGCCAGGCTGACCGGGATAGACCGCCTGGCCAGACAGGGTGCGCACTGGCCAGAGCACAAAACACTCATGCTCCTGGCCAGGCCGATGGCCGCATGTGCAGCCAGCCCCACACCATGACGGGAAGCCATGGCAACCAATGATGGCCGCCCTGGCGGCTGACCATAGTGGAGGTGGCCCAGGCCAAAACAGATATGCAACTCCAGAGCGGCCTGCTTTGGCCCAGTTGGAGCAGACCCTAGCCCAGGGTGTGATCCCAGAGGTCTCTGGAATCACAAGCTGGGCTATCTGCCACCACGACCCGGGATATCCTGGGTTGAACATCTGGTGGCACCTGCACACATGTGCAAGTGGGGTCTGTGCACAGATGTGGCACAGTGGGCCAGACCGGTCCTCTGTCACATTTGTTTTTACCCAGTGAGACCCTCTGTGTCACTTTTGTCTTCGTTTCCAGGTCTGTATACCCACAGCAGTACTCACTCAGCTGTTTGAAACTGAAAACATGGGGGCAAGTATGGGAAGCTTAAAATAACTGATAAATTATTCACCCTATAATTTTTTAATAAACTTGCTTTTAAAAAAAATGAGTAAACTTATCCCCACAAGAAGCAAGAGTTACTGCATTTTGGATTATAAATTTTATCAGTGCAGTAAAATCTGGGTGAATTAGTCTAGCAGTGTGTAGTAGGAGTTTTGCAACTTCACTGTAATCAGGATGGATCCAGTGCTACATTACTGGTTATGCTGATGGAGTCTGTAATCCTCAAACGACTCAGTCCAGCAGAGTCCTATTATGCTTTATAAGAACTGCCATGCTTGGTCAGGCCAATGGTCCATCTATACTAGCTCCTTGTCTTTGACAGTACCCGGCACTAGATGCCTCAAAAGAAAGGTACAAGAATGGGACATACGTTGACCAACTTCTTGGTCATGCTCAGGTTCTGGCAGTCAGACGTATAGAGGCACCCTCCATATTTATTTATTTGTTTATTTGTTTATTTATTTATGCCCCGCCACCTCCTGCCTCAGGTAGCTCAGAGCAGTTCACAACAGTTTCAATACATAATCATAAAATACAATATAAATACAATTAAAACAGTAATGCAACAAAAAACCATAAAACAATCTGAAGTTTGTATAACAGAAAAACACAACAACTTACCCCTACTCTGAACCTCCCATTACCCCTCCCCCCACCAAACGCCTAGTGGAAGAGTCAGGTCTTACACTGGTACTGAAATGCAAGAAGATTTAGCCTGAGGCGGACCTCCACTGGGAGTGAGTTCCACAGTGCAGGAGTGGCCGCCGAGAATGCCCACCTGTCAGTTCCCACCTGCTTATAACAGGGAGCGTCCAGGACAGCACCCCCCAATGACCGCAGGAGCTGTCCTGGGGCCCAGGAAGTGAGTCGGTCCTTCAGATAGCCAGGGCCTGGGCCATATAAGACTTTATAGGTCAAAACCAGCAACTTGAATTGGGTTTGGAAGACTATAGACAACCAGTGCAGAGCCCGGAGCACTGGTGTAATGTACTCCTGGCAGCCTGTCCCAGCAAGCAGATGGGCTGTCACATTCTGCACCAGTTGCAGCTTCCGGACCATCACCATGGTCACCCCCACGTAGAGCACATTACAGTTATCTAGCCTTGAGCTGACAAATGCATGGATGACAGTGGTGAGGTCGGAGTCTGAGACATAAGGACAGTTGCATCACCTGCCCATCATGGATGGGAAATGTAAATAATAGCTCCCTATTAGCTCTGTGTATCTCTAGCATACACGGAGCTAATAGGGAGCTATTATTTACATTACATCTAGTATCATCTTTTTCCTAAGCTGATGAGCCTTAATATTTTTAGGCTGTCCTCATATGGAAACCATTCCATATCCCTAAATCATCTTCGTTGACCTTCTCTGTACTTTTTCCAGTTCTACTATCTTTTTGAGATGGGGTGACAAAAACTGCACACAGTATTCAAAACATGGGTACACCATGGATTTATGTAGTGCCATTCTATTTTCTGGGTTTTTTTCTACCACTTTCTTAAGCTTCAACTTTCAGAGCCATAATTTAGAGGCTGCAAGAATGTGGTTAAATTGTCAGAGGCAAGAGTTACTGCATACTGGATTATAAATCTTATCCATGTGGTAAAATCTGGATGGACCAGTCTAGCAGTGTGCATAGAATAAAGTGGAAATACAAGAATTTGCAGTAGCAAAATAGTTTCTGTATGAGTGAAGAAATGAAAACATAAAAGGAAGTAAAACCTACAATCCAGTATGATGCACAGCTACTAAAACTTTTGTTACATAATTAGAATGCTGTAGTTTGATGTCTTCACTCTACCAATATTCAACAAGTTCACAAATTTACACATGGAAATAAGAGTTGAAAGACAATACTTAACACTTGTTCAGGGCCAGATCCTGACCTTACAGTGAGCTGTAAAATGAATTCAGTAGGAAAAGAATCTGACAGTGTTGTTCAGGTTTTTTTAAAACACAGAAATACACATTTTGTTCTAAGAACTGTAAAATAAGAGTACCAGGTGTACTCTTTTGTAAAATAAAAGAATACGCCACATTGGGTGGGTGAACTGCACACCTGCTTCTGTATATCTATGGCGGTAGCAGCAGTGAGGTGAGGAATTCATACCAGGGAAGATGGGTGATGGGTGTGATGTCTGCCAATGATGATCTCCAAAGTAGTGCTGAAACTTAGTCCTTGATTTTTCTTGAAAAACATGGAGGACTGAGGTAGCAGACTCAAATTTCCGAGTTCCGAAGTTTTGAGAAATGGCCCCCAAAACTTTGGGACTCGGAAAATCCTCAGCGTACAGGGAAGGAGGCTGGAGGCCGACGCTAGGCCCCTGCTCTCCCTTCCTTGGCCCACACTGGCCAGGGAGATAATAGGCCAGTGAGGGCCTAGCAGGGACTCAGGGGTGGGGTGCTTAAGGGGGTGGGAACCTAGTGGGGGCTGAGGGGTAGAGTACTCACCCTCCAAAGGGGCTCCAGTGATGCATGGCTTCCTCTGGGCCAGGTAAGTTTAAAAAGAGGGGGAGAAAGCTGGGCATGCTCAGAAGGGCTGAATGGCAGCATCAGCATGCTGCAGGCGCCATCTTGGAAAGGTCTGAGCATGCACAGAAGGGGTCATTCTGCCCTTCTGAGCATGCCCAGATTTTTTCTTTTTTAAAACCTGGCCTGAGAGGAGGCAATGCATTGCTGGCCCCCCTCCAGAGGGTGAGTACTCTACCCCTGCCCCCTCTGCTAGGCTCCTACCCCTCTTCCCTGGCCCATTCCTTCTCCCTCAGGCCTCTGCCCCCACCCCTTGCTCTGACCTTAGAATTCACCAAGAGTCCTTGGATTGGCCCAAACGCTCGGGACCAGTCCTCAAACGCTCGAAAATACTTGCGAGGAATTTTTGTACTATTCATTGCAGCTCTACTCCAAAGGGTTTCTCAGAATTAATATCTTTAACGTCTGACTTGAACTCCACATTGTCTATATTCCTGGAATATGCACTAAATTTCCTGGATGATCTATCTGATTTGCTCTTGCGGTCAGCAAACACAACAGTAGTATGTGGGATGTAGTATTTATTTGTATTATTTAAATTGCGGGGTTGTTTGTAGATTTGGTATATTGAAGAGACTCATCCCCTCTTGGTGAGAGAGGGAGGTGGTGAGTAGTGGGTCCTCCCCCCCCCTTTTTCCTGGTGGCAGCAGGATGGGAGGGGTTGGATAGTAATGATGGTAGCTGGTTATCTGTTAGATTGGGGGGGGGGGAGTGGATGGGAGGGAAGGTTGTTATGTTATTATGCTATGTTGTTATTATATAATGTGTAGGATATTGAATTGTGATTATTGTATTAATTGATTAAGGGGGGAGATTTGCTTTATTCTTTTGATTTGTATTGGTCTGATTATAGACCTATTTTTTGATGTGTTGTGGTCTGTTGTTGGACCTTTGTGTTGTGAGCCGCCTTGAGCCGCTTCAGTGGGAGAGTGCGGGATATAAATTAAATATGGAATGAAATGAAATGAAACAGCCCATACTGAATGGATCTGCTCCATGCGCCCACTGGAGTGATGACATTAGCAGGAACTAGTATGAGTCATTGTATTGAATCTTTTAGGCAGTTTCTACAGTCAGGGCCAGTGCTTAATTTGTATAACTAAATAAATAGAATAAGGGGCCAAGCCTGCTCCAGAAGTCACACCCTCTGCTCCAGAAGCCATGCCTCCTGGCCCAGAGCTTGTTTGAGCAGGGAAATAAACCCGCTAGCAACCCAACCACTGGACTAACCTGCCCCCCTAGGCCGAATATGACAGGAGTTATTGTGATTTAATCTATATGATGGTCAGCACAGGGGGTGGGGGTTTGGGCCAGACCATGGACAGTTACCAGGATTGGGGTCCTTGGTGAGTGCTGTCTGGATCCAGGATAGGGCAGCAGCAAGAGTCAGGTGATATCCAGGTGCAGGCTAGAGAATGAATTGGGGAGGGGGAGGTTCATGGGAGAGCCCTCCTCTAAAAAGGAGCTACCAAGGTAAGGCTCAAGCTGGGTAAGTCCAGAGATGGGGGGAAATGAAAAGGGGAGAAGACAGTGCTAGGCTGGGACTTCAGGTAAGGTCGCAGAGCTGCCTGAACTATGACAGGGGAAGCTAAGCAGCAACAGCAGGTAACCTTGCACAAGGCAATGTTCTGGAGATATATAGAGACCCCTTCCACCAACCAGAGCAGAGGTCAGGATTGGCCAATCAGGAGTGACACACAGGTTAAGGTCATAGGAGGTTCAAGGGCCACAGTGCCCATCATGTCAGCCAGCTATTGGATAGTATGCTGGATAGGTGTAGTGCCATAGAAACTGACAGACCTGGGTTTGAGTCTTGACATTAGTGCAGAAACATCATTAATTAAAACCAGATAATTCATCCATTTTTCTGTTTTGCCTTTCATTTCCAACCCCGAAATGGCCAGTATTGGGCCTTTCCTAGTCTTTCACAGACCATTAAAGATCTTGAGAGAACATTTCCTGGGGCAAACCCACCCCCTTGAATTTAATTGCCAAGGCTGAGTTCTGACAACCTTCCCCCAACCCACCTACCTGTCACCCGGCACCCACGGCTTCTCCCCTTACCACAGCGCCTGCAGCCATAGGCTCCCGACCACGCGCCCTGCGCTGACAGATGCAGCTCGTTCCAGGGCTTGGATCCGTCCTCGGAGCGTCAGGATGCAACGTTCTCCCAGGCAGGCCCCAGCAGCGGAGAATCAACGCAGCTGGCTCCCAGCGCAATAGAGCCACGCCCCCCCCCGTGGCGCTCAGTGCGCCTCCAGGCACGTTTGGGGGGCGGGGCCTGCACCTTATCTGCCGGCGCTGCAGAGGATGCAGTGTCGGTGAACAGAGCTGCGCCCCTGGAGAGATTGGCCCCTTGCCCTAAGCTAAGTTGTTGCAATTGACTATTGTGTGTTGTGCTCCGTTGTTGTTACCCCCCACCTCCTTCTAGCCTTCCTTCCTGACGCTGCTTGGTTGATAATTGAGCCCTTCCTGGATTGTGTGTGAGTGAAACCTTGTCCTATTCCTGTGCGAGATTGTGGTTGTGTGAGAGCCTGCGGTGTCCCTCCCCTGCTTATAGCTCTGCGCCCTATGATGATAGGGGCCTAGCTTCCTGGTGCACCCACACGTGGAAGGACCCATATACTATCCTGACGGGCATTTTTCAGACCTCCTCACAGGCAGAGCTTCCCCGTGTGTTTGTTCTGGGTGTGGAAGGAACCCCTCCCCTACCCAGTCTGCCCTTTCCCCCTCCCCCACTGACATATTCACTGGCCCTCTTTCACACCCTTGCACGCCCCACAATGGATGTGGCCCGTGAAATAGGAAATCTCGTACAGGCCGTGCAAACCCTTGCAATGCAGATAAAAGATCTGCAGGATCAGCATACAGAACTGGCAACCACGGTGACGCAACAACAGGCCACCAAACCCCCTGTTGTGGCTCTCCTGGTGCCAACAGAACCTCTGGCCGTGGCAGGGGCAGCCAAGAAGGCAATGGCTCCCCCTGCTGGCCCCCCCGGCCTGAGCCCATCCTGCCCCGAGAGCCACAGGGCCCCCGCATTGAGAAATTTCAAGGGGACCGCAAGGCATGTCGAGCCTTCTTGGCCTTATGTGACCTGACGTTTACTATGCAGGCATCCACTTATTCGACCGATGCTTGCAAGGTTGCCTTTATGATCGGGAATCTTGGGGGAATGGCCCTAGAGTGGGCCACAAACCTGCTAACAAGTAAGAGTCCTCTTTTATCAAACTACTCCAATTTCCTTAAGGAATTTTGTTTTCTTTTTGAACACCCATATCACCTTCGGGATGCTGAGACAGCGATCCTGTCCCTTCATCAGGGAAGAACGCCCTTGCTGGAGTATATTACCCAGTTCCAGCAGCTCGCGCTGGAACTACAATGGCCCAACAGTGTTCTCAAGGTCAATTTAGGGACCGCCTCGCCCTTCGCGCACCGGAACGACTCCTGCGGTCTGCCGGGGGTGCCCTCCTGGAGGTCCCCCGTGTTAAGCGGGGGGCCACGATGGAGCGGGCATTCTCGGTGATAGGGCCGCGGCTGTGGAACTCCCTTCCGGAGGAAGCTCGCCTGGCCCCAAGCCTTTTGANGGGGAATGGCCCTAGAGTGGGCCACAAACCTGCTAACAAGTAAGAGTCCTCTTTTATCAAACTACTCCAATTTCCTTAAGGAATTTTGTTTTCTTTTTGAACACCCATATCACCTTCGGGATGCTGAGACAGCGATCCTGTCCCTTCATCAGGGAAGAACGCCCTTGCTGGAGTATATTACCCAGTTCCAGCAGCTCGCGCTGGAACTACAATGGCCCAACAGTGTTCTCAAGGTCAATTTCTGGAGAGGGCTTGCTGATGATATTAAGGACCAGCTAGCCTACACGCCTCTCCCGGCCACCTGGGCTCAGTTAGCCTCCCTGACGCTGCAAATTGACGGCTGCCTGACCGAGCGGCGTAAAGAACAGTGACAGGATAACGGGTTTCCCAATCCGAACAGGTCCTTTCACTCTCCCCGGCTCAGAGGAAACCACACCGAAGGGATCGGATCCTGAGCCAATGCAATTAGGGGCTTCTAGAGGGGCCCTTTCGCCTGAAGAGAGAGTGCAACGGCGACATTCGTGAACATGTTTTTATTGCGGGGACCCCACCCACTTTATTCAGGACTGTCCTGCTTTACCCTCTAGCTGTCGGTTGTTGGAAAATGCCCAGGGTCGAGACGGGCAGGGGACGTCTCGACCATAAACAGCATCCCTTCCACCACCACCCAAGCCCCTCAACCTCCGGGTACCCCTGACACTCACTCTCGATCCCCAACACTCACTTGTGGTCTGGACGTTGATCGATTCAGGGGCCTCAGGAAACTTTGTGGACACCGCACTGGTTTGTATCCACCAGATTCCGACCCAGCCTAAGGAACATCCTGAGGCCGTTCACACTATTGACGGTTCCCCGCTCAAGTCAGGACCCGTTACCCAGCAAACAGCCCCTCTGCCCGGGGCGATCGGGAGGCATCGTGAAATCCTCATCTTAGATGTGGTGTGTACCCCCCTTTTTCAGTAGTCCTCAGCCTTCCTTGGCTCCGGCTGCATGAACCCCATATATGTTGGCGGCAAGGGCAACTTCAGTTCAAGTCCCCGTATTGTGGACAACGCTGCCTGGTTCCGCCCCATCACCAGTGTCGGCTCCCCTGATGGGGGCATCTCTTACCACCCCAGAACCAGCGCTGCCCCATGAATACACAGATTTCTCTGATGTCTTCAGTCGAAGCCGAGCAATGGAGTTGTCCCCACATCGTCCTTACGATTGCCCCATTGACCGGATTCCCGGCAAGGAGCCGCCGTTCAGCTGTATCTACGCCCTTTCCACTCCCGAACTAAAGGAACTGCGCTCATACCTAGACGAGGCCCTCAAAAATGGCTTTATCCGACATTCCATCTCCCTTGCGGGGGCCCCCATCTTCTTCATAGTGAAAAAGGATTGCGGCCTTAGGTCTTGTATCGACTATCGGGGACTATCGGGGACTCACCATCAAAAATTGCTACCCCTTGCCCCTGATTCCGGAGCTTCTCAATCGCCTCCAGGGAGCCCACCTCTTCACGAAGTTGGATCTTCGAGGGGCTTACAACTTGCTTTGAGTCCACCAATGGAATGAGTGGAAGACGGCGTTCCGCACCAGATATGGGCACTTTGAATACCTCATCATGCCATTCAGACTTGCAAATGCCCCCACCACCTTTCAGCATTTTATCAACGACATCCTCCGTGACATTTTAGACACCTGTGTAATCGCGTACTTGGACAATATTCTAATCTACTCATCTTCCTTCTTGCAACATGTGCAACATGTTAGGCAGGTCCTGCAACGTCTGCGTTCACACAAGCTTTATTGCAAATATGAGAAGTGTGCCTTCCATTGTACCTCTGTGGAGTTTCTGGGCTTTATTATCAGCCCACAGGGGGTTCAGATGGACCACAAAAAGATTCTTGCCATTCAACAGTGGCCAATTCCGAAAACGGTCAAGGCCCTTCAGCGGTTCCTTGGCAGTGTAAATTATCGACAGTACGTACTCCACTATGTGGAGGTTACTACCCCCTTGACTCAGCTTCTCAAGAAGGACCAGCCCTATCTCTGCGACCCAGAACAAGCATATAGTTTTGAGTTTTTAAAGAAGGCTTTCACACAGGCCCCCCTCCTACAACACCCTGATTTTCACAAGCTGTTTTTTGTAGAAGCCGATGCATCGAGCGTGGCCATTGGGGTGGGTCTACTCCAGCAAACTACACAAGACAAGCCACCTCCATGTGCCTACTATTCCCGGCAATTGACCCACCAGAAAGAAACTACACGATTTTTGACAGAGAACTTCTAGCCATTAAGGTCGCCTTTGAGACCTGGCACCATTATTTAGAAGGGGCACAATACCCCATCACCGTCACCACAGACCACAAGAACCTAACCTTTCTCCAGACAGCTCAAATCGCCAATCCTCGACACGCCCATTGGGCCCTATTCTTTGCTCGCTTTAACTTCTCTATACAATATTGCCAGCGAAAGCTAAACATTCTCGCCGATGCCTTATCCTGATATCAAGAAGGAAAGGATAGGGATCTTCACCCCCGCGGAACCATTTTAGAGGCCAAGGTATTTGCAGCAGCTGTGATCCCCCTAGAACAACTACACCAAGCCTCAGCACAGGAACTCTCCACCGTAGAGGACCCTTCGTATACTCTCGAAGAGGGCCTTATTAAAAGGACTCACCAGATTGTGGTACCCCCATCCTGTCAGTCACACCTTTTGTAGGCCCACCACGATGCGCTGTTGGCCGGCCACCCCGGCGTGGAACGAACTCGGGAGCTCCTCCAACGACATTTTTGGTGGCCTACTGTATCCTCAGATGTCCAAAACTATGTCAAAGCCTGTGCTGTTTGTATCCATACCAAAGTCCCCAGGCAAGCCCCGCTCAGATTATTACATCTTGCGACCAACCCCCCCCTGGCCCCTGGCGCATAGTAGGCCTTGATTTCATTGTCGAACTTCCCCTCTCTTGGGGCTACGACACCGTCTTCGTAATTGTAGACTACTTCACAAAATTGGCCCATTTCGTCGCCTGCAAGGGTCTCCCCACAGCACCACGAACCGCATTATTGTTCCTACGACATGCTGTAAAACTCCATGGATGGCCATCCGAGATTATCAGCGACCGTGGGACCCAGTTCGTCTCACGCTTCTGGACCGCCCTTTTTAAAGCCCTACTTGTAAAACTGAAACCTTCAACGGCTTACCATCCTCAGACCAACGGCGAAGTTGAAAGAGTTAACCAAAATGTTGAACAATATCTACGATGTTATATTGATTATCTCCAAGATGATTGGTATACGTGACTCCCTATGGCGGAGTTTGCCTATAACAATTCTCTCAATGCCTCCATAGGGAATTCGTCCTTTTATGTGACATATGGATATCACCCACAAATAAGCACCCCCGATCTCCCTGTTCTCTCTGTCCCAGCTGCTGGGGCCCTCGCACAACAAATTCAACAAATCCAACCACTGGCTAAAAAGACACTAGAAACAGCTCGACAACGGTATAAGACGTACGTGGATAAACACCGATGACCGGCCCCACAGTTACACCCAGGAGAATTAGTATGGGTAGATCAAAGAAACTACCCCTCCAAACGCCCCTCGGCCAAGCTTGACCATAGGTATTTTGGTCCTTTCCCCATTCTCCGCCAGGTCAACGACGTCACCTATACTGTACAACTTCCCCCCCAGGTGCGAATACACCCCACCTTTCATGTCTCCCTTCTCAAACGCGCACAGCTGTTGGGGCCTTCGCAGCTCCCAGAAGACACTGCCAATGTACTTCCCGTCGACCCTGGCCTGAACTATGAAGTTCGATCCATCTTAGATGCCAAGCTGTGCTGGGGGCGACTGCACTATCTTATAGATTGGCTGGGATTTGACCCTGACGAACGTTCCTGGGCACCTGCTACTAATGTCCAAGCACCCCGGCTCCTCCGCCTCTTCCACCTTCATCATCCTGGTAAACCTGGGCCTACCGGACGCTTGTGGGGGTGCCGTCAAGGGCGGGGGGTATTGTCACCTGGCACTCCCGGCTTTTCCCCTTACCGCAGCGCCTGCAGCTGTCGGCTCACGACCATGCCCCCTGCGCTGACAGACGCAGCTCGTTCCAGGGCTTGGATCCACCGCTGGAGCGTCAGGACTCAATGTTCTCCCAGGCAGGCCCCAGCAGCGAAGAATCAATGCAGCCGGCTCCCAGCGCAACAGAGCCATGCCCCCCCTACGGCACTCAGCACGCCTCCAGGCACGTTTGGGGGGGGCGGGGCCTGCACCTTATCTTCCGGCGCTGCAGAGGATGCAGCGCCGGTGAACAGAGCTGCGCCCCTGGAGAGACTGGCCCCTTGCCCTAAGTTAAGTTGTTGCAGTTGACTATTGTGTGTTGTGCTCCGTTGTTGCTACCCCCCCCCGCCCCTTTCTAGCCTTCCTTCCTGACGCTGCTTGGTTGATAATTGAGCCCTTCCCGGATTGTGTGTGAGTGAAACCTTGCCCTATTCCTGTGCAAGAGTGTGGTTGTGTGAGAGCCTGCGGGCTGCTGGTTTCCTTCCCCCACTCCTGGACTTTTCCCCTCTTCCCCTTCCCCTCATGCGTGAGAGCCCCGGGTCTCTTTTCCTCTCGTCCTGGGTCCTATTCCCCCGTCTCTCCAACACTATCCCACCTAGTCACCTGCATCCCTTCCCTGTGGTGTGGGTGTATTGTGATGTGTGGTGTCCCTCCCCTGCTTATAGCTCTGCACCCTATGATCATAGGGCCTAGCTTCCTGGTGCACCCGCACGTGGAAGGACCCATATACTATCCTGACGGGCATTTTTCGGACCTCCTCACAGGTAGAGCTTCCCCGTGTGTTTGTTCTGGGTGTGGAAGGAACCCCTCCCCTACCCAGTCTGCCCTTTCCCCCTCCCCCACTGATGCTACCCCACAGAAAAATTAAGTCCTGGTCAGGGCCCACAGTTTGAGATCTGCTAGTTGGGCAATGAAACCCAGAGAGTCAATTGCACACAAGGTTTTTGACATAATATAAAGCTAGGTAACTAAGAAGAAAAGTTTATTTTTTAATGTGCAAAAGTACTTGGGGTCACACCCTAAATCTGCCCACAAGCCTAATTTCAGATTAAGACATAGAAGGTGTGGATCGGTATGGAGGGTACAATTTGATCTTTATTAATTACCAATAAAATATCTCCCAAGGAAAACTCTCAAGTGGTACAAAAATAAAATTCAACATTACTAAGTTTTTCAAAACACAAAAATTTGATTTATTGCAAGTCAGGTGTTCCCTGCAGTTCACGGAAGAAATAACAAAACAGAGTGTATATTCCTAAACCCCCATATACAGGATTCTAGAGGACAGTAATGGCCCTTTTTACACAGGCAGTGGTGGGTGGAGGTGGGTGTGTGCCTTTTCCCACGGACACCCCCCCCACCTCCACCCATCTCCACCTACGGAGCCTCCTCCTTTTTTTCAGATGGCTCCGTGGGTGGGTGATGGGTGGAGATGGATGCGCACCAGGAGCGCACACCCACCTCCACCCACCATCCATGCTGTTCGCACAAGCGGACACCCATCCTCCCCCCACTGCCACACTGTTTACACAAATGACCCCCCCCCCCAACGCACACCCGCACAGCCAGCAGGGGACAGGGACATTTGTGTAAAAATGACCAGTCTTGTTGCAATTTCTTTGTTTTCAGTGAACTTACTCTCAGCAGTGTTAGATGCAGGGAAGTTGGGGTTCCTGTGCTAAATTATGGTGTAGGTCCCCTTCCAACATAGGAAAGTTTGATGGACACACACTGACTCACTCATTAGATTATGGAAAGTATTACCATAATTAATTGTTGATGTTCAAATAAACATTACATCACCTTCTGGAGTTGGGGCTCCCTGTATTGCTAGCAGATATGTTATGCATCTGTTGTTATTTTTAGTTTACTCATAGGGCCTATCTATTGGCAGCCCCTTCCTGGATCACTGTGGACCTTCCACAGGCCTCTGTGGGTCTGTATGTTACACCAGGGCTTCTCACACACTTCTCACACACTTCTCTCAAGTTTATTCATGGATTCCCATGTATTACGAGCTTCTGTGGTTTCCGCCTGCCCAAGACATGAGGACATATGCAGTTGCACAGCCTATACTTACCTTGATCTTGCCCTGATTCTTAGTTATACCAACCAAAATGATGGGCTTGATGCAGGAATGACTGGAAAGAATTCAACAGTCTTTTTTATACACAAAACCAGAATCAGACTAGTTGAACATAGACGACTTCCCTAATTTAAAATTTATATTTCTGAATCTACATGAGGGCTGGATTTGGATTTATTATGCAGATTTGTAAGCACACAAATGTTCACAGTGATTCCTGAAGATGGCCAGGGCAGATAGGAAAGGGGGGCATGTGTTCAAAGTAGCCATCAGTAAGATAAAATAAAATAAAAGATTCAGATGGGTGCCTTTCCCTATTCTAACACCTTTCACCAATCCTAATCTCTGAATCTGTTTAGTTAAAAAAGGCACAGAAGTACTCCACCAACTGGTATGAGTCCTCTCGTGGTTCTTAAACTGGCGGAGGTGAGCATGGGGGTGCAAGAAGGAGCACATCTGCACACTGACTGAACACTTAGCTCCACATTGACTGAAGTAGGGAGAATTTCAAAAACGATGGTTTTTGAAGGGGGATAAAGAGTCAGAAAACAAGGGGGAGTAGGAAGGGAAACAACAGGTGCTTGGGAAGGGGGACAGGGAGTAATGTGCATGTTGTGGCGGGAGGGGCCTCAGCTACTACAGACAAGAGGAAGAAGGAGGGGTCACCGTTTATGAAGATTGAGAACCACTGCTCTAGGGACCACTGTGTTAATCCAGGCTCGTCAGCACACAGAACATTCCTTTCTACCCCAGAATGACTCTCTACATCTGGGATTCTCAACCTGGTGCTCAGGCAATGTATAGAAGTGCTCCCCAAGCCAGCTGTTAGTAGTGCTCGGGAGCACTGATACCACTGTGACCATGCCAGGGCAGGGGCCTCCTTCCACGCTGGGAGGCCTCCAGTCATAACCACTGCTGTAAGTGGAGTAAGTGAACTGAACAGAATTGAAGTAGGGTCAAATTGGGGTGGGGAATTGATTAATGATCTCAATTTCCATTGAATTAAATTGAATTGCAGAGGGGAGACTTAATCAATGCATATTTTTATTTATGCAAATCATTCATGCAAATTATGCAGTGCTCCCAAGTAGTCACTTAGGTCACTCCAATGCTCATAACTGGAAAAAGGTAGAGAACCCCTGCTCAACATGAGGAGTCAAAGAAGGGAAGCAGGTGGCACGATTCATCTTTGCGCCACTGTAGATTCCTCTACATGTTGGTAATGCAGATATTCCTTCCTAGCTGCTAACTGAATCCAATGATTAGGCCTGCACTGACCTACTTACTGCAAACATTGAGGCGGCAACGGAATTATATCTTTTCACTAGAAAAACATATCTTGAGTCAGGTTTTCTTGTGTTTTTTAAAGCTCTTCTTATTAGGCAGCCAACATGTTCTTTCAAGTTTGATTGTTACATGTAAGGCTTTTTTGAAGTCAGCAAAAAGTTTGAGACTTACAGGTGTTGAAAAACATACAGAGAAAGCCTTGGGGGAAGGTGATGTAAATAAACAGCTGCCTGATAAGCAACAGGAAAGTGGGTGCAGCCAAGCTGGGAGATGGAAGTTGTTTATAACTTTCCCTTTCATACACTGCACACATCTTTCTCTCTTCTTTCCTCTCCCTCAAAGTTGGCACATGTGTGGAGTGCTGGAGACAAGACTGAGGGACCGCCTCACTCCCTGCACCCCGGGATGGGCCCTGTGGTCATGGGGGGGGTGGGATCCTGGAGGTTCCCCATTATAAACTGGTGGGGACTGACAGGCAGGTGTTTTCAGCGGTAACACCTGTGTTGTGGAACTCGCTTCTGGTGGGTGTCCGTCTCAGCCCTAATCTGCTTGCCTTCCAGCACCAATGTAAGGCATAGCTCTTCCACCAGACTTTTGGTGATGGGGAGGCATTTGGGGGTGTCTAGGGGTGGGTGGGTTATGTTTTTCACACACCAGCATGGGTTTTATTGCTCTTACTGTTTTCAATTGCTTTATATTGCATTTTCTTCTTTTGATATTTGGATGTTTTTATATTGTTGTGAGCCACCTAGAACTGCCCAAGGCAGCAGTAGGTGACATATAAATGAATATGCTAATAATAATTAATAATTAATAATGACATTGTAGCAGGGAGCAGTCCTGTGGGGCTGCTGTCCCTTTAAAAGGGGGTTGTAGAGGCCAGCTGGAGGGCTGAGCACATGCTCATGGGCCTGGGAGAGCCGGCCCATAGCTATAATCAGCCTGTGGGGAGAACAGGTTGATAACTCCAGGGACAGAGTGGGCAGGACACTGGCCCTTTAAGGCTGAGGAGAGGAAGCCTGACCACGCCCACTCTGCCTGTATAAGAGGCTGCAGAACCACGAGAGAAAGCAATCTCTGTTAGGGAACGGAAGGAGCAACATCTCCCTGGAATAAGCCTAGCCACTCTATGCTCTCCAGGGTGCTGAAGGCTGGAGAACCAGGGTGAAACCAGGTAGTGGGAGAGGCTGTGCCCTGGAGGGAGCCTTGTGCTTGGGGAAGGGTTGACCAGAGCCTGGGGCTTTGAGGCCTGGCTACACGGACAAGGGGGTTTGAGGTTGTGTTGCTCCTGAGCTTGTGAGAGATGGACCTGGTCCTGCAGAGTGAAGGTGGACGAGCCAGCAGCCCAGGGATTGTGTACACTGGACAGTACAAATAAAGGACTGTGAGTTGATACCCTTGGGACTTTGCTTGGACTGTGTTGGGTCCTATAAGAGGGTACCCCCTCCCTTAGAGGGGGATTCCACTGAGGCTGAATAGGCATGTGGGGTAGAGCTAATTCCCCTAGAGACACCTCAGTGCCCCCGTGTGGCCCTGGGAAGGCCCCCTGCTACAGACACCTCTTTAACAGAGTACAGAAACAAGAGAGAGTAGAAATACTATATTGGTTTAGATTAAAAAATACTTTGTCCAAGTGCATTACAGGCAAATATTAGGTGCTCAGAATGGAATAAACCAAACTTGAATATGACCAGGATACTAGGGCTAATATTCTTTAGAGGTGGGACCCCGGGCCCATTACCGGCTACCGGATTTACCGGTTCCCGGTTCTCTAAAAACCGGATTCCCGGATTAAATCCGGTATGCCGGTACCGGTTTTATTTCATTGATTTCAATGGGGTGCTGTGTCCCCATTGAAATCAATGAATTCCTTCCCCCTCCCCCTCCCAGGCTGCGCGGGTGGAAGGGGGGACACCCCCCACCCACCCTGCCCAGCCTGGATTTTTGTTTAAAAAAAGACTCAGAGGCGAGCCCACCCCCCAGCACCAGCGGCCGCGGCATCCCCGCAGCCGCCGGTAAGTATGACCCGATCCCTGGGGGGG
>QEPC01005396.1:80455-103973 GCA_003113815.1 Sphenodon punctatus | reverse complement strand
CCTGGGCGGCGGAGGCGAAGGCAGCAGCAGCAGCGGCGGTGATCCCTGGGCGGCGGAGGTGAAGGCGGCGGCGGCAGCAGCGATCCCTGGGCGCAGTCTCAAGTGGATCCAAGAGCAAGCAGGTAGCATGTGCTGTTGTGACCTGCTTTATAAAGGCTGCACAAGCCTTTGATTGGCTTGTGGCCTGAATAAAGCAGGTCCTGGATTGGCTGGACGCCAAGAAAGGGAAATCCCACGGGGATTTCCCCATTTTCTGCAAGAATCCTGCCTAGGGCAGGATTCTGTGCAAATTCCGCGATTCGCGGGAGCGCGGAAGACTCGGGGCCCTGCTTATGTTCCATTGCAGCTTCTGAGGTGAGTTGAGGATGCTCTTGTGGGAGTACCAACTGCCCGTAAGGTTTGTACAGCGCAGGCACACAGAGAGGCATTCTCGGTGACTGCTCCACAACTATGGAATTCTCTCTCCTTGGAGATCTGCCTAAGCCCAAACCTGCTCACCTTTTGGAAGAGATGTAATACTTTTTGTTTGGCCAGACATTTGGTGGGCTGGGATAGAATTGGGTGGGATTGCGTTTGGGGATTAGGGAGAGTGTTGTTGGTGGGTGAGTTTTAAACATTTTTCTGTTATGTTTTTATGCCCTGAAAAACTGAGCTGCCCTCAGCCTTTGTGGGAAGGGTGGGGTAGAAATTTAAATAAATTATTTATATATAATGTGTGTGTGGACATTTTGCTGTACTGGTGGTATAGGTCTGGGTGTATGGGGTGGCTGGAGACCAGGACCATTTATTTATTTATTTATTTACAAAACATTTATATCCTGCATCCTCTTGCAACTCAGCAGCTCAAGGTGGCGAACAACATAAAAACATCACAATAAAATAATCTAAATTACAGTATGTGAAATATATAACATCGACACATAAAATAGCGACTAAACGATAAAATAAAATACCCTCCCCACCCCCTCCCTGAAGGCCCGGCGAAACAACCAGGTCTTACAACATCTGCGGAGAGAGGGGAGGATGGGGGACAGACAGGCCTCCAATGGGAGAGAGTTCCACAGCCGAGGTGCGACCACAGAGAATGCCCTCCCCGCCGTCGCCACCCAGGGGACTTCGAGTTGGGCGCCCCTGACCGACCACCAGGGCCACGAAATGACCCAAGGCTTGAGGCGGTCTCGCAGGTAACCAGGACCCAAACCGTTTAGGGCTTTATAAGTCATAACCAACACCTTGAATTGGGCCCAGAAGACCTTTATAGTTGGAGACTTCCACCCTTCACCCCACACACACACACCCCTCCCAGATTGGGACCTAGGGAAACCTCTTCAGGTGGAAAAGTGGATGATATGGGCCAACTGAAGTCAGAGCGTGACAAGGGGGGAAGTTGAGCTAAGTTCCCCCAGAACTTACCAGTGCCCTCTGGTACTCTCGGCAACCCCCCTGTCACACACTCTTGTTTGCTGGCTTCCCTTGTTCCCTTTCTCTGTGTTTTCTGGACTTTCTGGCTTCCCTTGTTCCACAGTTCCTTGATCTGGCTCCTTGTTTTCCCAAATTTCTTGTGTTGCTCATGTTTTCCCCACACACCCCCAGACCTTGATGATGAGCCTTACTCTCTCTGAGGGATGACTGAGAGGTCTCCCCTTCTCCCACGCCTAGTTCCTCTCTCTGCTTCCCAGGCCTGTTGCCTGCTCCCTCTAGCCTTTTCTCACAGCTCTTCCCAGGCTCTGACCTTTCTCCATAAAGTATTATTCCTGCTTCTCTTTGGCCAAGTGGAGGGCTGAAATCTTCCAAAAAGTGCTTCCATTCTGCTAGGCCATCTTGGATAGCAAGTAAGTCTTTGACTAAGACTGGATAGTTGTGTTCCGAGGGCACAAGACTCCTGGAGAAGAAGGTGCATGGTTGAAGGCCATCTGCACCATCAGGTTTGTGACCGAATGATTGCGATGACAAATTCTAAAGCATCTGTCTCCAGGTAAACGGACTGCTGTGGATCTGGTGTATTTGAGGTCCTGGAAGCCCTGATTGGCTGTAGAGGTCCATTGAAAGCATACCCTCTTGCATAATAACATTGTAAGAAGTGTGGTCAAGGAGGAAAAAGCTAGGTGTGAAACACTTTCATTACTGGTAAAAATTAACAAAACCCAAGAAATGCTGGAGGTCCTTGGTGGTGGCAGGTGGTTCCCACTGAAGAATGGCCTGCTACTTACAGGGGTCCATGGACACCCATGACAGGAAGATAACGAATCCCAGAAATTGGATAGCAGACTAGGCAAATGCACATCCTCCAATATGGCATACGGCCTGTGACTGTGGATACGCTGGAGTACTGTCTGTATGTGTTGGACATGGTGGTTCATGGAATCCAAGAAGACCAGGATGTTGTCCACCTATACCACCACATAGACATCCAGGAGGTCCCAAAAGACATCACTGATAAATGATGGAACATGGCTAGGACATTGGCAAGACTAAAGAGCATGACTAAATATTTGAAAAGTCCATACTAGGTGTGAAGTGATCTTCCATTCGTCCTCCTCTCAGATCCATATTAGGATTAAGCTTTGTGTAAATAGATGTGGCATGAAGGTGACTTAGAAGTTCTGGAATTGGAGGGAGAGAGTATCGATTCTTGACAGTTATGTGGTTAAGACCACAATAATCTATACACAGGGCCCCAAGCCACATGTGGGTCCACGATTCACAGATTTCCCACAGAATCCCCCTCCCACCACAGAATCTCCTGTCCCGTTTCCCCCAGTGCAGGGTTTCCGACCTGTGCTGGGGAGATGCGGGACAGGAGATTCCACAGGGGGAGGGGGATGAACAAACCTTTGGGGCTTTCCCTCCCCTTCCTCCCAGGGTGCGTCGGGTGGAAGGGGCTGCCAGGGCTTGAATCCCGCACCTCTTCCCAGCCTGGTAAATCATCTGACCTGGCATTGTTTGTGGCAGCCACCGCAGCTCCTTTCAGCAAGCTCATCCCCAATCTGACTCCTGGTCTCCTACTGGCCCCTCCCAATGGGACCTTCCAGAGCAGCACAGCCAGATGTCATCCGACTGCATTGCCCTAACAGTTGGGAGAGGCCAGGAGCCAGATGGGGATGAGCATGCTGAAATGCAGCAACCACTGCTGGATCAGTTAATTTACCTGGCTAGGAAGGGGGGGGGAGGTGAGACATGGCAGCCCCTCCCACCTGATGCAGCCTGGGTGTCAGGGCGCGTGTTGCCTAACTCAGGCCAGCAGCTTGGTTTGCTGTTGCCTGCAACGACCCGACAGCGGCGAGTCCAGAGAGGCTGAAGGCACCATTGCGGGGGGAGGCGGAGCTACCCTGCATCCCAGGGACACTCCAGACCCCGCCCCCAGGAAGTTGAGTGAAGCGCACAGCTCAGCGGCAGGTGGGGGCCCCGCCCTGAGCACACCTGTTCCTGATTGGGGGATTGCCTATAAAATGGACCGGCGGGGCTTGAGACCTCAGCCGGTAATCACTTGTGAGAGACTGGCCCCCTTGTTGTCCTGAGAACCTTCCTTGTCTGAGCCTTGTTTTATAGAGTGGATTCGAGTGTCTGATCCTTGTGTCCCCCTTCCCCTGCAACAAGTGAGAGTGGGTGAGTGGGTGTATCGTGTTGTTTGTATCCTTCATTGTGGTAGAGAAAGGTGGTATCGTGGGTGTGGGTTACCTGTCTCCCCCCTCTCCGTGCCCCTACATTTCTCCCCTTATATTCCTAGCAAGTTCTCCCCTTGTGAACAAGCCCTATCCTTCACCTCCTTCTCCTGTGCATCCCTTTTTGTTTCCCCCTTCCCCTTTCCCTTGGACCCCTTCCCTTCCCCTTTGTTCCCCACCATTTCTTGTTGCACGGTGCCCAGGACCCTGTGCAGTTCCCCGAGTGTCTGTTCCCCTTCAGTCCTTGTATTATCCTTGTCCTCTGGGGCACTTGGCTACCTCTCATTGCATCCCGATGATGAAAAGGGTTGCCCTCTGAGCAAGGGGGAAAGCCCACCCACTACCCAGAGGGACATTCTAGTCTTCGAGACAGACTCCATTTACAGAGGTAGCCGCCCCTTGTATTTGCTCCCTTGTTTCCCCCTCGTTCTCCTGTGTGTTTGGGCCCTAATCCCTAGTACTCCCCTTCCTTTCCCCCCATCCCCCGTGACACTGGGAGAGGGGAAAGCCCCAGCACTGGATTTACCAGGCATTTGGGGGGTGGGGTGGAGAGAGGCAAGCTCTGGCCACCCACCCTCCCCTCCACAGCCTGGTAAATTCACCGTTGTGAGATGCAGAATTGGGCCCTAAAAATACCGCAGGAGAATTAGGGCCCTGTCTATACATGGTCAAAGGGTGCCTTCTTTTTTAGCTACAAAAAACAGTGGAGTACTGTCAGGGGAGATAGACGGGCAGATGAATCCTTTACGCAGATTCTCCTCCATGTACTCTTGGAGGACCTTGAGCTCTGTGGGTGAAAAGGCATACATGTGTCTGAATGGTGGAGTAGTGTTTGGGTGCAAGTCTGTTGGGCAATCATATGGCCTATGAGGAGGCAGGGCTTCCACCAAAATCAAAATTCCACCATTCATCAAAAACATCCTGGAAGCCTTCAAACTCTGCTGGTAGAGTACTTGGGAGAACCGTCCATAAATGGCTGGTTAAGGCCAGCAGGGAGACGGTGGGGCCATTGCTAGCACAGGTGAGCAACACTTCCTTGGGGGAGAGAAGGTTGCCAGAGTCCCTTAAGAGGGCTGTGGTCCAACCCCTTCTCAAGATAGGAATGTGCGAACGCGGTTTGGATATTTGGAGTTCGGGCCAAACTTGGCCTGTTCGGACGACCGAACCGAACGGCCGAACCGAATGTTTGAATGGCCGAACAGTTTGAAAATGTTCAGATGAGTTTGGGGGTGGGAATAATGTGACTTTGGGTGGGGAAAACGTGTCTGGAAGGGGAAGGCAGCTGAGGAGCAAACTTCCTGGCACCAGGGGTGGAGACCAGGGGTGGTTTCAGAGTCAAATGATACTGATACTGAAAAAAAATATCGGTATCAATAGTGCTATTCGGATGTTTGGCTGCGTTCAGCCGAAACGAACCCGAACTCGGGTTTTGAACCGAATGACCGAACATCCGAACCAAGTTCTGTTCGCACATCCCTATCTCAAGAAACCATCTTTGGATATTGACTCCTCGGCAAGCTATTGGCCTGTCTCTAGGTGGTGACTCATCAGTTGCAGGTGTATCTGGACCATATCAATTTTCTAGATCCTTCAGTCTGGTTTTCGTCCGGGATATGGCACTGAGACTGCACTTGTGGCCTTGGTCAATGACCTATGAGTGGATCTGGATAAGGGTAATTTGATCCTGCTGGTTCTTCTTGATCTTTCGGCGGCATTTGACACTGTGAACCATGAGGTATTGGTGACCCACCTTCAGAACCTTGCTGGGGTGGATGGAATGGTCTTGTGATGATTCCATTCCTTCCTAGAAGATAGATCTCAGTGGGTGGTCCTGGGAGATTGTACATCTTCTCCCAGGGGTCTCCCATGTGGGGTCCCACAGGGATCCATTCTCACTGTCCCCACTTTTGTTCAATGTGTATATGCAGCCACTGGGAGAGGTTGCGCATAGATGGGAAGTTTGTTGTCACCAATATGCTTATTATTACACACAACTGTACCTGTCTTCATCTGATCCAGGTCCTGCAGTCTTGGTGCTTTCCTGGTGTTTGGCAGCTGTGACGGACTGGATGAGGTCTAGCTGATTGAAACGGAATCCCAACAAGACAGAGGTGATGCTCATTGGCGGATCTGTAGATCTGGGTGAGGGGGTATTACCTATTATTGATGGGGTTCGCCTTGTGTTGGCATCTCAGGTGAGGGACCTGGAAGTGCTCCTGGATCCACAGCTACATCTGGATCTCCAGGTGTCAGCTGTGGCCAGGAGTGCGTTCTGCTAGTTACATCTGGTGAGGCAGCTCTGCCCCATATCTCTGACTCTGACCTGGCCACTGTCATTCATGCATTTGTCACCTTGAGGCTAGACTACTGTAATGCGCTTTATGTGGAGCTGCCCATGGTGACGGTTCAGAACTTGAAGCTGGTGCAGAATGCTGTGGCCTGTCTGCTTACTGGGACAGGTCGCCAGGAGCACATTATGCCAGTACTCCAGACTCTGCACTGGCTGCCTATAGTCTTCCGGGCCCGATTCAAGGTGCTGATGTTGACCTACAAAGCCCTTAATGGCCTGGGCCCTACCTATTTGAGGGACTGCCTCACTTCCTGGGCCCCTAGGCAGCTCCTGAGGTCATTGTGTAGCCAGGAAAAATAGGTCTGAAAAGCAGGCACATTCCAGCCCTTGAATTGCTAAAAGACAGGCCAGTTTAAATATTGTCAGTTTTTGGTGTCACTATTTCTGTGCTGAAAGATGTTTATTAAACATGTTCTTTGTTATCTACGTGTTGGCTGTACGCACAGACAAAACCATGTTTTGTTGGTTCCTCTGTTAAATTCTGTCAATGCTTTTAATCTATTTACTTTTAATATATATATAAGGTGGGTTCTTTAAACAGGTGACATCTTTTAGCCATCTTGTTTGCTGAAAGCAACCTAGATTAACTAGGAAATGCCCAGCTGGAAGAGGGATTCATTATGGGGTCTACTCAGGTTTGAAATTTACTTTTCCATCCTAACGATGAATAAAATCCATCATAGATTATTTAAAGTGTTTATATTTCAGAATAGGCCATGGAATCAATTTTTCTTCTTGCTGTTTTCCTTTCTTGTGAGCTATGGCACACTGTAAAATTAGCAGTAAACATTTTGACCTTTCACTGAATAGTATCTTGTTTTGGTTATGGTGAAAGTGCAGAAATTAGCAGTAGATATATCCTTGCTCCAACTATTATTGGCAGTAAACATGGCTGGAAGAAATTAGAAGTTAATTCTGGTTATGACAGCAAAATGGGGTCTCCTAGCGGTATTTCACAGATAGACACTGGTTTCTAATATGACTCTGTCTACCTGGATATAATATGTATTTATGGTTTATTATTTACTTGCTGTTTAATGATAACTTGCTGTTATTGATTACTTGCCGTTTGCTCATAGTTTGTTGTTTTGACTAGAATCTACTTGCTTCTTTGTCTTATGTTGGTTTCTTAATTTCTCTTCAGCATGGACTTTTGAGGTTTGTTCCCCACCCATTGAAATTGTGTCTTATTAATATACTAGTCCTTATGCACATGGTGAACTTCTGTTAAAGTTAAATGTTGTTAATGATGTGACTTTGAACTATGTACTTTTAAATTGTAATGGGTTTCCATTGATATTAGGTGGGGGTATCGGAATATCAATTAGTAATGTGATGACTTTAATGGAAACTGGGTTTTACGCTATAACAGTCCTTAAGTTAGGGTCTGTTTTATTGGGGGAGACAAGAAACATGGTGATTTAATTTGGTCTAAAGAAAGCAGTTTGCTTTTAATCTGTTCTGTAGCTAAGCAGACTTTTAGAATAATTGGCACAAAGGAATTAAGAGACACTGATAACATGTTTGTTTCTGGGACCCAAGGTCTTTTTGCAAGTTTGGGTCAAAATAGTTTCTCACATCATTAAAGGAGCTGAAAACATGTGTTCAACTAATGATGACGCCATAATTTCTATAATAGAGAAACACCACCACCCTGCGGAAAAGGTGTTTTACTGTTTCAATTATATCTCAAATGTTGAAATAGGTTTAATTTGTAAGCTAAATATGGATTTTACAGGCTGTCAATTGGAGTAGTATTAATCAACATATTTCATAAAGCAAATTCCAAATTGTTTTAAGGTATTTCAATAAAAGAATTCTGCATAAATTAGGGACAGTTCTGGAAATTTAGAGGAGAAATTAGAGACAAAGACACTAAGAATAATGTATTTAATTGGTGGATTAAAGTTTATTTCAACAAAGTTTGGCTTCAAAATTATACCTAAATACACCATTCAGATGAGTAAGTAATTGTTCCTTTGAATTGTGTCTTAATGAGAAACTCAAAGTCTTATAAATCAGTGTTGCTCTAGAAATTTCTTTCTAAAGTGTGTGGAACCAAGGCAGATCTAGCATCTGTTCTTCAACAACTTCCTGAAAAGAATCCCTATATAAAATTATGTAGAATTAATAGAATTTAATAAAACTTCAGTGAAGCTAATAGACTCCATTGGGTTTCATAGAGCTCTATTGAGCTAATAGACTCTACTGAAATGGAACAAAGATCAGGACCGGCGGAAAGGTTACAATGATCTTGGTTCATAGAAGTATGAACCAAGGGGTATGAAGAAGGGGTATGAAGAAGATACGGCATGTCTAAAGGACGGCCGGCCTGATCACGGACTAGGATCCGAGACGGATCCCGGTCCGGGGTTCAGCGTGGCGGGCCTCCGGGCCCGTCACGTCTGAAATTACCTAGAGTTTCCCCAAGTGCTTCTCTGTCTTTTCCCTCCCTTTTTGGAGCTTCCATGCTCCTTGCCTGTTGCAGGGCCATTCCTCAACCTCTGAACAATTTTGTTTTATATTTTTCTTTCTTTTCTATCTTTTATTTTTACTCTTTTTTTCCCTTTAATTCTTATCAAGTCTCCAGCATAGCAGCAAGCGAACATCTTATCTTTCCCACAGACCCAGGACAACTTTTTGGGGACTTGCAATATCTGTGTGGTGAGATATAGTCTCAAATAATATATATATTTGTAATCAATAACCTTTTTTGTGTGCTTCCATAGTGCTTTTATAGTAGTGTGTAAACCAGTTTGGCAGGGCAATCAATTGTAGTATTTTAGTCATAATAATTGTCTATTGTGACTTTTTGGTGATGAAACTTAAGCTTTTCTACGGAGATCCCTGACCCCATGGTGGAGCTAATTCCTGATAGAATCTCGGACTAACAATTGTGGAGTGCCCTCCTGGAGGTTCCTCGCTATAGATGGGTGGGGACTGACAGGAGGGTGTTCTCGGTAGTCACTCCAGTGCTGTGGAAATCGCTCCCAGTGGGGGAGCGAGTCCCCGTGGGCCCCTACCCCGGTTCGCTTCAACTCAAGCCTTCTTGTGTTCTCCACCAGGCATTTGGTGGGGGAGAGGGTTAAGGGTTGGGTTGGGTGGGAGGGTTTTGGTGGGTTTTTTGGCTGCTGTCAAGCCCCCCTGTCGGCAGCGCCCACCAGCGGGGGACCTCCCCGATCGGGGACTGAGCTCAAGTCCTGACCCAGACACCCCAGGCCTTTCCGACCTTGCGCTGCCCCCGCTTTCGGTGGTGGCGCAAGACACGCCCCCCTTGCACAGGAAGCCCCATCAGCCCAATTCCAGCACTTCCTTTCACTTTCACTTTCCCATCCCTGGTGTGGGTCTCATGTGGTGGGTGAGAGCGTGGGGCCCAGGACTCCCTCCAAATGCTTGGCACCCTATGATGATAGGAACCTGGGCACTATAAGGCCTATAGGTCCACATTCTATCCTGACGGGCATTATACCTCTGAGAGACCATTCCTGCATTCTGAGTCTGGGTCCGTGTGTGGGAACTCCAAGTGAGCGAACGTGTGCCCATCGTGGTCCTCTGCCTTGTTTCCCCATCTTAGCGCCCCTCCGTGACAGCTGCACACTCTTTGTATATTTTTTATTGTTTTATGTTTACTATTTATATTGTTATACTTTTTAATATTGTATTTTTATGACTTTGTGAGTCGCCCTGAGCTGCCTGAAGTAGGAGGGGCAGGGCAGAAATTTATAAAATAAAATAAATAAATAAACAAAGAGACACAAATGGTAGCAGACCCCATATAAGTTCTACCCAGAGGGAGTGAGCAGGCAAGGCTGCTAACAATGAAGGGAGGTAAAGTGCATGATCCACTGTGCCCAGTTAATTCAGGATCAGTGATGTACTAGCTATGGGATAACCAGCACCACTGGGTGGTGAGAAGACTGAATCAGGTCCAGCTGGATTAGTTCTTTGGGTTGCCCAGCACACAAACATTCTGATCATGTGTGGCAGCAGATCAAGTCAGAGGCTTAGGGGATCCATCAAATGTTTTGACTGCCACAGGGTGATCTTTGGCTGGACTGGGAACTGAAAACATTTGGCTATGACTTGATCAATGTAAATCCCTGAGGCCCCAGAATCCAACAGAGCCTGAAGGACCATACAGCGACCCCGTGCTGGATAAACCGGCACTGGAAGAACAAGCAATGGAGAAACTCCATGCAGGGAGGCAGGAGTCGGAGGAATGGTACTAGAAGACAAGGCCAGGGGAGGAATCCTTACTAGCCCTGGTCCCAGACTATCGTAGGCGCAGTAGCTTGGATCTTCTGGACAGCAATCCCGGCATAATGCCCAGGAGTGCCACAGTAGAAACCGTGGTTATCACTCCTTCAGTGAGCTTTTCCCTGGGGAGTGAGCTGCTGCTTACCATCATGGTCTACCTGCATTGGTTCCGGTGATGGTGAGCATGAACAAACTGGGATCAGCTGGCAAGATTCAAAACGTCAGTGGTTTGTCTCTTAGGTGTAACAGGTGGTATTCGGTAAGGCAGTCATTGATTTGCACACACAGTAGTCAAAAAAGACCCACTAATAAAACTGACCTCACCAATAAATTACAAGGAAAAAAAGATCTGTGCCAAATATAGAATAGACCATGTAAAATAAAAACCTTCTATTTAGTACATATAATATATAAGATAATTGTATAGTTTAATATATAAAATGAAATATAATGTAACCATACATCATGTAAAAATAACTATACTGTTATCTTATATATTACGTGTACTAAATATACGTTTCCCCCCCTCTATTGTACATGGTATATTTTATATTTAGCATAGACCTTCTTTTCCTTGCACACAGTGTCATCAGATCTTCCAGAGAGCTAGGGACTACTAATCGGACCATCTCATCCTTAATAGCTTCTGTGAGGCCCCGCTAAAACAAGACATGCTGAGCAGCGTTGTTCAAATTGGTATCTGTGTTACGGTAGTCAAGGCATAGGCAGCTTTCAGGGTCGGGGTCCGAGGGCTAAGTCCTTGCAGGGTTGGGGGCCTGAGGGCTGTAGTCTGAGAGTGGGTGGTGTATCTGAGAGCAAGCTGGTCAGATCTAGCGCTGTGTCGGTGCTGAGCCAGCAGAACACTCTGAGATATAGCGTCGTCCGAGGCGGTAAGCCAGTCGGGGTCTGGGCCAAGCCAGGAAATCAGCCTGCAAGGTGACGAGCCAAGCCAGGAAATCAGCCTGCAAGGTGATGAGCTGGGTATGGGCTGAGGCAGGGTCAGGGGAGGGAGATAGGGTGGAGAGAGCTGGGTGTAGGCGAGGAGGACACAGGGAGAAAGTGCAGCAGCTGGAGGCATCACCTGGAGACTATTGGAACACAGTTGAGCTGCTCTGAAGAGCCTTAGGACTCTATCAGGCTATTATGGGCAACTGGGAGCCTGGGTAGTCAATGAGAGGGCAGATAGCAGGGGAGCTCCAGGAGACTTGGCTGGGCTGGCTTGCCACTAATGGTGCTGCTCAGCTGGGGAGCAAGAAGGAACGGTACAGCCAGGACCAGTGAGGCCCTGACAATCTGCCGTCCACCAACAAAATTCTCCAGCATGCATAGTCCACTACTACCCACTTGCCCTGCTTCAAGGTCAGTGGTGCTGCCTCTGCTGTGGCCCTGCAGTGTTGATCATCGAACATCTGTGTAACTTCCTGGAGAAACCCCTCATAGTTCACCAGCAATGGATCATTTTGCTCAATCAGCGGTGTGGCCCAGGTCAGGGCATCTCTAGCCAACAAACTCAAAATCAAATCAACACACTGCTGGGGACTGACGTAGGTCGTGGGGTATAGGGTAAAGACCAGGTGGCATTGAGTGAGGAAACCCCCAAATACACTGCAATCCCAAAATAAGTGATCCAGGAGTGGCACCTTCTCTTTGCGGGGCTACAGGAGATTTGGCAAGGATTTTTCAGGGCCAGGTGAGGAGGAAGGAAGGAAGGAAGGAAGAAAGAATGCCCCCTGAGGTTGCTGATCCTAACCGGGCTCTAAAGGTAGAATTCTCCTCCTGGAAGGTGTGGACCTAGGACTGGAGGAATTGCCGTGCAGCCACTAGCTCTACCATGGTTGGAGTGTCGCTCTCTATGGCTGAACTCTTGCCAAACTGTCAGGATTGACCAGGTGCAGCCCCCGTTGTGGATTGGCACTTACCCAAGTGAGAAGGGAAGTCTGAGTTTGTGGAAAGCTTGTGAGTCTGGGTTGAATTCCAGTAGACAGTCCGAGGAAGCAGGCAAGGGCACCTGGGCCAGTGATGGTAGGTGTCAGAAGTGACCGGGCACAGCCCCAGTTCTGGGTTGGCACTAACTAAAGCAGAAGTTGAAGTTTGCATTCAGTTTCTGAGTTCAAGTTGAATTCCAATAAGCAGTCTGAGGAAGTGGGCAAGGGCACCAGGGCAAGTGAGGGTAGGGTCCTTGGGGCCAAGGACTGGAGTGGTGACAGGCCAGAAGTATGGTTCAGAATCCAGGAGCTGGGGCAAGGTGCAGGAGCAGAGGCTGAATCTGGAACTCTGGAGGTGGATCACGGTGCAGGGATAGAGATTGAAAGGGGACTCAGGAGTTGGAGCCGGTGCAGGAGCAGGGGCTTGAAGCTGGAGCAACAGTGAGCCAGAGCAGGAGATCCACGTAGTGGGCAAGACAGCAATGGAATTAGCTACCTTCCCTTAGAATAGGGAAAGAGGAATTTTTCAGAGCTTACTTGCCTCCCCCTTTGATCTGGAGATGGCTCCTTATAATTTGAGGCTGTAGGACCAGCGGTGGTGATTTTGCCGAGTGGGGTGTGGCATTGTTCTGGCTGGTGGATGGTGCCTCTAGGTCTGGTGCCAACTGTGACCTGGCACCTTTCTGGCCGTAGGCTGTACTCTCAGAATTCTGTTGGAGGCTGTGGGCAGTAGGTAATCAACAGCAGCAGATGCTGTAGGTGACAGCCAAGTGTGAGCTGCTATTGGCTGCTATTGGTTACAGGTCAGTTATTGGTTGAAAAAGTTTTTGCAAGGCTTATGCTGGATGTGCATCTGTTGCTGCACCAGCATTGCCAACTCATAAGTGCACATGCCAGCTCATCTACAAATGTTACCGCTGTTACCACCACAGAAGCACGGAATCTTTTAATTCGGGTGGGGGTGACCACTGAATGTTAAGAAATGGGCAGGTGAGGAGATCTGCAAGGCAGTGAAGGTCACTATGCTTGGAGTGTATGTGGGAGCAGAGCTTCCCACTGGTTAAAAGCTACTTGTATATTTTACTATCTTTTGAAAGTAACAGATTTTGCTTGCTATGAGCATGAGTCATAATGCCATAGAGAGCTATTGCTGAGGATTGTTTGCCCAGGAAAGCTAAATTACTTTGTCTTCTGTCTGTGGCCAACTGGGATACAAGGCCCAGAGAAGGTGTGTGTATGTGATGGATACCCTGGCCTTTGTGGACATTTGGGTGTGGTGTGATGAGCAGAAATAACTGTCAGACCCATCCCCCAAGGCAGCCTATGCACTCGTAGGGTGGCACATGCACACAATGGGGTTCTATGTATTCATGATGGAGTGCAGACACAGCACAACCCTGTTCAGCAGAATGGAAAAGTGGGAACTCCAGATGAGATGAGTGGGATGCAACCGAGATTGCAAGTTTTCTGGACATCTGTGCATTGCCAGAAGTAATGTAAGGCATTCACTATCAGAGGCTTATCTATCTAAAGTTTATTATCTATCAGAGGCTGGACCTTCCCTACTATTTTCCCTCATCACTGCCCTGATGACAATGGGCATTTTTACACACACGTGAAAGTTCTGGATGTTTAAATCTTCTGGGTTTACAAGCCCACAAGTAAGTTCCAGATGCATTTTTCACACACACACTGCCCTGAGGCAGTTCCTGGATGCATTCTTCACACAAACACTGCCCTGAGGCAGCCTAAAGTAGCTGCAGCTGTAAACCTGACAGGCTGCCATGGAAACCAAGTGACCACAGCTGCCTGGAGCAAAGCAGTTTACCAGGAGAACCTTTTACACACAAGTTCTGAGAGAAGTTTCACACAGAAGTTCGAAGATCCGGATATTTAAGATCTGGGTGAGTGATTTAGACACACAGAAAGTTCAGGATGTAACAGCAAACATCCAGGAGAAACGTGTGTGTAAAAACACCCAATGAGATGATACTTGTGGGGCTATTGGGAGTGCCTCGATCGGCTGGCACAGATTAATCTCTTCAAGGACACAAGTGACTCAGGTTACAGAGAACATGAACTGACTGAAGGAGAGATTTTTACCCTATACAAGGCTTGAACACTTGAAGAATTGTAGAGTGCCTTAATGATTGGGCATGTTTTCTGCTCCAACTGTATGGTAATGTAGAAGATACTAGAGAAGGGATACAAGAGGCGCATGTTTGACTCAAAGTTTTATGTGAATCGAGAGGAATTTCCAACACCACAATAGGCAAGATCCCAAGAAAACTGTGTGCTGGCACCTGCCCGTACATTGCTGTGAGCCGTGGGTGTGAGAAACCAGGTGGTGACAAAATGCAAAGACTGATTGCTTTCACTTTCCATTTTTAGTTTTTGCTTTCAATTTTCACTATAGGCAGTGGCACTCAAAGTGTGTGATTTTGTGCAATAAACTCAGTGTTTTGTGTATAGTAAAAGGTTATTTCCAGCTGCCACGTGCTCCCCGGAATAAACCCAGGTATGAACTCCTGTGGGTGGGATAGCAGGCACTGGAACACCTCCCGGAGTCGTAGCCTGGAAGAAAGAAACAGCCAGTGCTCTTCTTCCCATGGTTCGCTGCGGCCATCATAGGGGTCAGGATACAGAGAAGAAGGGGTTGGTAGCCGGAGTGCGGCGGGGAAGAATGTCTGCCTATTAGCCTGCCTATTCGGTGGGTCATGCTAAACCTATAAGTGGGGGCTGGCCGAATGCACAAGAATACATGCTGGGGGTGGGGGAGAGGCTGCCCATGGGGCTATCATCTCTTTGGTTAACACCCATAGTTTCCCCAAGTGCCATCAAAGCAGGTGGCATGCTTGCCCCAGACAAGTCAAAAGAACTGCTGCCACAACATCCCATCAAAATACCATCCAGATTAAATCCTGCAAAAGCCAACAGATCTCCACACAACATTCAGGTCCATAGTAGCATACCTCATTGCAGGACTGTATCCTGGACATGCAGAGTACTGTTACTAGTTTCTCCTGTTCTAGAGCCTTGACAGCTGATTGTTTCTATGATCACTAAGTACTACATTTATTTAAAGGTAACAAACAGGTCACGTGACAAAAGATAACTCAAAATTACTGCTGTTGAAAAGTAGCTCTTTAATAGAACAAAATGCTTCATTGTGACTTAGATATCATTTAAAGCTCTCACACAACCAAGATCAGGGCTGTCTGTTACCTTTAAATAAATGCAATATTTGCTTTTAATAGGCCCTAGTTCATCATGCATTGTGCTTATTATTTGGAACTTCATTCTGTGTTAGTCAAGCATTTCCACAACCCTCACATTAATAGATGCAAAAAGTGTGGCCATTAAGACTCTAGCGACTGTAATTTTCCTGCAGAGAGACTTAGTGTCTAATTTTTTTAAAGTGCTGATATTCTGGTAGTTTATTCCCTAGAAGAACATTGCATAATTTCATATTCTGGAATACTAAACAGCAGTGTACATACTGAAGTACTAAATCTAATATTGTCTTTATAAATATAAATGACTTGTGCATATTAAATATATTTTTCCAATCATTTTTAAAATCATGGTTGAATTAAAATCAACAGAATTTTTTTTTAAATTAAAAAGACAGTTATATTATTTATTATTATTATGAATATAGTACAAGCAGTGTACCTTGCACTGTACAATCAATAGTTATAGACTGGTCCCTACCCTCAGGGGGCTTACAACGAGAGAGAAAAGGGAGAGGTGAACATTAGGAGGAACAAGGATACATTCATGAGGTTGAAAAATTGCAGATGCACATGCTAACTTAGTTACAGGTAACTAATTTAAACCCTTTTCAAAGGGGCCACGGTGTGTGGGGGTGTGTGTGTGTGCACCTGCAGTGGGTGGAGGTGGGTGTGTGCCCATTCCCATGGGCACATACTCATCTCCATCTACCTCCACCTATGGAGCAACCGGCATTGGAGCCCATTGTTCTGTGCGTGGGTGATGGGTGGAGATGGGTGTAGCACGGGAGCATGCACGTACTCCCACTCATCTGCTGTGGCATTCCCACGGACGCCTCCACCCATCTCTGTGCAGCGAAACTGCATGAAGATGGGTGGGGGGTGTCATGTGAAAAGGGCCATAGTTAGTAACTTAGTTACAGAGAACAAATTCTGAATGGGGGGACGGAGGGGAAGAGGATGCAATTTCACTCATGACGACCTAGGGAAAGCCTGATGGAATAGAGAGGTTTTCTCAGGAGCTAGGGAAAGTCTGATGGAAGAGCCAGGTTTTCAGTAGAGATTTGAAAAATGGGAGAAAGCAGAATGAATGTATCCATTTATTATATGATTTATGTCAGTTCTGCTATTAACTGTTTCTCGACCTCCCAGTTCTACAGATTTTGCAGATTTGCCCAGTTCATTTATTGATGTCCATAGCCTTCTACTGGGTTATGGGGAAACCTCACCAGAATGGGGGTTGTTTTGTTGGTGGTAGGTTTTTTTGTTTTGTTATGTTTGTTGCATGAAGAAGCTGGCACATACGTGTTCCCAATGGATCTAAACTCTTTTTTTTGTGTGTGCAAAATTTATAATGATAATGTCTATCCACTTTGTACTGGTCCTTGTCTTAGAACTGAGACAAAATCTACTGAAATGAATAGGTCTTGCACTTCCAGTGAGAGAAAATACTGGTGCAAAGAGGATGAAGAGTCACTCTCTTATTCTTTAAAGAAATTATGGAGGCACAGTCGCACCTCCATTAGTTCAGGCAAGATGGAGTTCCCATTGTATTTCTGTTCTGTAACGTGGTGGTTTTCAGTCACAGACTTTCCCACTGAGACTCATTGAAAACTTTTGCTGGGGATTTCTCTTTTAATTGGGGGTCTACGTGAACATTGCTTGCTTAGAAAAAGGAAGCCCAATCTTGAGCAATGGCTGTTGATTTGGGGAATCTGAAAAAGTTCCTGTTTTAATAAAAAACAAGTTTAAAGTTCAGAAGGGAATCCTTAATGTTGCGTATGTGCATTGCTATGCTCTTGGTACCGTTGGATAAACATTGTGTCTGTTCTGTGCATTTCACATGCTCTTGGTACCATTGGATAATCATCATGTCTGTTCTGTGCATTTCACATGATTGTGCTAGCAAAGTTATTGAAAATATAGGGGAAATCTTCTTATGCAGTGCATTCATGTTGAATTCAGTTGAGCCGTCTGCCGTGCACCACAGGGTGGTATTTGCTCTCCTGCTGCAGCCGGTAGCGGCAGGGATCTTCCCCTCCCAACAAGGAAAAGCAGTCACATTGATTGAAACTGACATGGCCGTATAGACAGCTGCATTGAAATTGGCATGGATGTACACAGCCAGTCGCATTGAAATTGACATGGCTATACGGTAGCGCTTCTATTAGTTCTCCCTCTATTAACCATAGCCACCTTCCTCTCTTCTGCTTGGTTCCAGCTGTTGCCCCTATCTTCTTTCCCCTCCCAGAATGTTTTTCCCTCCCAGAATGTTCCCCCCTATCTTCTTTCCCCTCCCAGAACAAGACACACAAAAAGTGTGTGTGTGTGTGTGAAGTAAAACCAGTTAGAAGTGATGAACTGATGACCAGAGAGACTGGTAAGGAGGTTCCCAGCTGGGTGCAGCATCTGCCGTGCTCCCTTCAGCTCAAGCACGCACTGCCAGGCTCTGCAGGCAGCAGTGGCTGCTAGCATCACCTGTCTTCCACCAATTGCTGTAGTAAGCAGAATCCTAGGCAGCACAACTTCTACCTGCTTCTCCCACCCGTTCCCGCACCTAAGGAGGTGGAGAGCCCAAGCCTGCTGAGGGCAACAGGCAGATCTGTGTCTGTTCTGTGTATTAAACTTCTATGCACAGAGGTACAAATGAAATGGTCTTTCTTTAATAATGTTGTTCAGGCAGCGTCATGCTTGGGTAGGGAGGGGAATGGCTTTAGGTGCATGGAATCCAATATCAATTGGGATCACACAGCTTTCTGTAGATGATGTGATCACCTCCACCTACACACCCCACACACCCCACCGTAGGACCCTAATCCACAGTATGGGAACAACTCCTGCTTTAGACCATATGGTGAAGGAAGAAATGAAAGCTTTCCTTTGCAGCTGGACATATGACATTTTGTAACAGTCACTTTTGCTAACCAAAAACCTTATTAAATTCCCTAATAAAAAAGCCCTCCAGTTTACAATGATAATTAAGGCTCTTGCAAATTCAATCATGCAATTAGAAGCATGGAAATTGCAAGTTAAGGCTCCTGCCTTAACTTATGTGCCATGTTAGCAGTAAAGACATTGTACGGTCTCACATATTGTGCTCACTTACAACTTAGGCTCCATGAACCCACAGTTTGCCTTTGTCTTTCAGGCCCAGTCCTCTTCCTCTGCAGGTTGGGGGCAACACTGAAGCTGGGGACAGGAGGGTGTGAGTTGACCCCTCACCCCCTCCTTTCCCGCTATCCTTTCATTTGGGTTGGGGAGAATGGGACGGCTACGTAATGGCTCCGACCCTCTCTTTCCACCAGTAGTTCCCACTGCCCTCCCAGACAACCTAGGAGTCATGGCTCCCACACTCTCTATAGGTCCCCACCCTTTAACAGAGAAGTCAGGAGTCTTGGCTTCTAGTCCCTCCATCACACTCTAACTCAATACGCTGCACTCCCTTCATTAGTAATCCAACAGTCCTGGTTTCCAAACTGATCTGTTCTCCCCTGATCTCAATGTTTTTAACAGACAACCCAGGGGTCCTGGGTCCAAGTTGCCCCTTCTAACCCTCTAGCCCCCACCTCCCTCGCAGAGAACTCCAAAGTCCTGGGAAATACATCTCTCTGTCTGTTTCATATGGATCAGGGGTAAAGGTCTGTGTGTGGAATGACCAAAAAAAAAAAAAAAAGGTCAGGAAGTGGAATAACAGGGAAGGTGGCTACAGGGAGTCAAAGAATAGGAAATCAGCTATGGTAAGTGGCTATAATTATACAAGTGCTCCCACAGGTATCCCATCAGTCTTCTGAATGATTTATTTCACTCACAAATGTTTAAATATTTCTAATGTCTCTTGTCATTCCACCCACTTACTTCCTCCTGCAAACTCTTTGTATTCTTTCCTGTACTTTCAACCATTTCACTTAGTTCATCTGGTGCTTTCATAATTATTTCACACTCTGTTGTCTTCCCTCTGTACTCCCAAAGATGCAGCTGTGCTGTATTCTTTGATGGTCACTTAATTTGATGTTGCAATTTAGAAATTGGCATTGCTGTTGCTGCCATTCCTTCCAATTGCCATTCCATTATATTCATTACAATATGTAACCAGCTAAACATTTTTATGAAACATTTGTATACAACTCTACCCAGCTTCAGTATAGTCAGTGTGCTCTGCTGTCCCATTCTCCTCAACCCAAATGAAAGGATAGAGAGAAAGCAGGGGATGAGGGACCAGTTCACGCCCTCCTGTCCTCAGCTTCAGTGTTGCCCCCAACCTGCAGAGGAAGAGGATTGGGACTGAAAGACCAAGGCAAAGTGTGGGTGCATGGAGCCTACATTGTAAGTGAGCACAATATGTGAGACTGTACAATGTCTTTACTGCTAACATGGCATGGACGTTAAGGCAGAAGCCTTAACTTGCAATTTCCATGCTTTTAATTGCATGATTTAATTTTCAAGAGCCTTAACTATCATTGAAAACCGGAGGTTTTTTTATTATGGAATTTTATGTATTTGACCATAGAGTTTTCCAAGTTTTTTTTTATACCAGGAATGAGGGACATTTCTCCTCCCATGTACCGCTCTGAAAATTAGTACAAGTTCCATAACATATATAGAGAGATAAAATTAGATTAGATCAAATCATGATAGATAGGAGCTGGTGGGGAAGGGGGAGAGGAGAGTGTGTGCTTAGGATCGAGAAAAGAAGGGGTGGGTCTAGCTCATGAATTTATGCCATGGATCCATCCCCTATCCTTGGTTTCATACCCTCATCTCTGCTCCCTTCTTCTTTCATATGCTTAAGAGTAGGGGCTAGTTAGTTAGTTTATTTAAATGTGTGACCAAAGGTCTTTGCATAAAGTATCAACAAAGGAAACACAACAAACAAACATAAACACACAGACAAAAATAGCGGTGGCCGCCATACAAACAGGCCCTAAAGCCCCTAAGTATACAAAAATCTAAATCAAAGATAACAATACATAACATAACATCAGAAGCAGAGCAGCCCCGCGTCCTTAGTACATGGGCACAAATAGATTACACATCACCACCAAGTTTGTTTGGGCTGCCTAGCCAGCAGGCAAGAACTTTAAAAACCTGTCCCTATTCACAAAGGCCTGGACAAGAAAAGCTGACACTGCATCAGAAAGTTGCTGGTTGGTATCCGATAGAAATAAGCATAAAAAATCAAAGAACGTCCTACCAGGAAATCTATCCAGATGGGATTGTAGGTATTGTTCACGGGGCAACCTGTACAACTGGCAAGTAAACAAAATATGCGCCACTGATTCGATTTCGGTGTAATCAAAAGGACAAAGTCTAGATCCAAAAGGGACACCCAAATAACATCCTTCAAGTAAGCAAGTCGGGAGCATATTTATGGGAGCACAGAGGAACAGGAACAATATCCTACTGGAGTATAGGGAGGCCAAGTAAGAAGCCATGACACCCGGATTAGGGGCCACATGCTTAAAGTGGGCTAGGGATGCAAGGGTATCCACCACAGCCCGGTCCTCCTGAAAACCAATATTCTTGATCCTGGAATGGGCCTCCCTCCTAGCCCTGGTTGCTTGGGTTCTCTGCAGGTGGTCACTAGAGAGGCCCCAACCAGCCACTTGGGTAGCCACCCTCTTTAGCCATAGAGACACAAAGGGATCTAGAGGTATAAAGCCCAATAGTTCTGAATGCTCCCCCTGGTAAAGGCAGAGCCACAGGTGGACCGCCTGAATCCACACAACCTTGTCCCAAGCAAGCTGTCCTAGTTTGATTCTAATAGCAGCTGAAGGGGTCCCATTTGGAATGCATAACAGCAGCCTAAAAGCCTTAGCTTGAAAAGCATTAAGTATGACTGGAGCGTCGATAGCCCAGATTGCCCCTGCATAGAAAAGTTGGGCGTGGGCTTTAGCATTTAAGGTTCTAATTGCACTAACCAGGCTACTACTATGCCCCTTCTGACAAAAAAAGCGGGAGATGGCCACCACCATACCCTTAGCTTTATTAAGGGCCAGGTCCCAATGAAGGGACCAGCTAAATGTGGGGTGAAACATCAAATCCAAGTACTTATAAGACTACCTGGGCAATAGGATGCCCACCTATCTGCTAATGGTAAACCTTCCTACGCTTCCCGAAAACCAAAACTTTGTTTTTTTTATAGTTTATTGCTATGGCAATAGGCTGCGAGTTCACCCAATTGCCTGTCCAATCCAACCTTTGTTTGCGACAGGATGACCGCATCATCTGCATACAGCAGACATCCTACCACTTGAGAAGCCAACTTTTTGGGGAAAAAATCTTGGCATGTCAGCCTGGGAGTTAAATCATTAAGGAATAATTTTAACAATGAGGGTGCCAGGATACAACCCTGCCTAACCCCAGTAAAAATTGGCAACCAAGAGATCAGGTGTCCCTGATCAGTAAACCTAACAGCCAAACTAGAATCGGAGTGAAGCAGACATATGAGAATGAGTAGCCGTTTTCCAACTTAGAGGTAGAGGTTTTCCAACTTAGCCCCAAATAAATCCCTATCTACAGATTCAAAGGAAGCCTTCAGGTCAACGAAGGCACAGAACAACTGGGCATTTAAACGAACATATTTCCCAGCCAAATGATATAATACCAAACAATGATCCGTCATTTACCTGTTGGCTTGAAAACCAGCCTGCTCTACGTGCAGAACATGCGTCTCAAAAAACCATTTACTAAGCACTGTTAACAAATGTTTAGCGTAAAGCTTGGCCACGACACTTAAAAGGCTGATGGGCCTAAAATTCCCAGGGTCCATCCTTGAGCCCCCCTTAAAAATAGGCACAACTACTGCCTTACTCCAATCTGCAGGAAAGGCCCCTGTTAAATCCAGATGGGTAAACAGAGAGGTCAAGATAGGGACCCACCAATCAGGGTAATTTCTGATCAGCTCTGCCGGGATATAATAGAACACGGACGCCTTGCCAACCTTGAGTGAATGGACAAGCATGGCTGCCTCTTGTCATGCGGCGGAATAACTAGCACCAGTGACACTAGCAGCAGCAGACATTGGTTGCCCCGGGCAGTCAGTCAGGTGGCATGACATGAGCGGCAGTCAGGCAGATTGAGGGAGGGTTCAAGCTTCACAACCTGGGCAGGCAGACAGGAAGCATGTCATGAGAGGTAGTAGGGCTGGGCAGGTGGGCTTGGGCAAGCTTTTAGCTAGGCAACCTCGGTGGGAAGACAGGCACCTTGACATGGGAGGCAGGACTGATGCATGCTTTGAGCTTGGCGGCAAGCAGGGCGGGCAGACAGGCAGCGTTGCATGGGAGTCAGTAGGGCAGGCAGGCTGGGACATTGGCAGGGGCAATCAGATAGGCTAGCAAAGACTGTGCAGCACGAGAGAGCGAGAGTCGGTCAGCGTCACATAGGCCGGCCGAGATCGTATGGCATTGACAAACTGTAAGCCTGCCAGCAGGCCTATGGATAGTTTCCTACTCCCACCCTGCATCCTGAGGTCAGTCAGATAAGGCGGCCGAGGCCATCTAGTATGAGAGAGTGAGCGAGAGAGGCAGAGAGAGAGAGACAGAGAGAGAGACAGAGAGAGAGGCAGGGCGGGTGCCAGGCATTGGGAGGGAGGAACAGCACCTCAGCAGCACAGGAGCAGTAACTCTAGCCCAGATGGAGAAGGAGGAGGAGGAGGAGGAGCCCTGTTCCAAGACTGCCCCTGGCATGGGATGGCATGTGCCACTGCACCATCACTCCTTGTCCAGTGGCAGCTCCGGGAATCCCAGCAGCGGAAGGTTAACCTTAAGAAAGAGCAACTGCTCCACCAACTTGGCCCCCAGTCTCAGGCGGTGCGGTGTGCATATGTCCCCCGCGATGGAGAACACCCTCTCACTGTGGACATTGGTTGGTGGGCAGGACAGGATACCCTTGGCCACTTTGGGACAGGGACGGCCACACGTTGGCCTTGCCAGCCCAGTAGACCAAGGGATTACTACTGGGATCTATGTATGGCTCCTCCTCCAGATAGGTCTCCAATGCTGCCAAGGCACCATCATACTCCCTCCGGTAGCTCTGGGTGGGCACCACCTGCCCCACTGCCCTCAGCCATGCTACTTGCCCTTTTGTGCTGGG
>QEPC01005396.1:63163-77091 GCA_003113815.1 Sphenodon punctatus | reverse complement strand
GCTGGCTGCTACTCCAAGCCACTCTCCACCCTCCACCCCTGGTGCCTGGAAATCTGCTCCTAGCTGAGTCAGATGACTTCCCCCTCCCTGCTACATTTGGCCTTCCAGTGACCTGACAGAGTGACAGTTCCCCCTCCCTGCTTGGCCTTCCAGTGACCTGACAGAGTGATTGTAGACCATGTTCGTTTTAGCCACCCGAACTCAACTGAACGCGATCCGAACTGACCGAAGTGTTTGGCCATTTTGCCGTTCGGTTCGGTGTGTTCGTGTTCGGTCGTCCGAACAGGCCGAGTTCGGGCCAAACACCAAATTTCCGAACCGCGTTCGCCCATCCCTAGTGCTTTAACTACCTACCCTCTTGCTTTAGCAGCCTCAGTTCCTTAGTATACCAGGGAGACCTGTGCTGCCGCTGTGGAGGAAGTGGATGTATGGGTGTCACCATGTCAGTAGCTCGGGTCAGAATGTCATACCATATAAATTAACCAGGGCATTGACAGAGAGGCCATAGAGGTCAGAGACTAAAACCCCCAGAGAGTTCTGGAATCCTATTGGATCCATTAGTCTCTGGGGGGTGGTTCATCCTAACTGGTTCACCACCCCGACAGAGGCAAAGGGACCTTGGGGAAAACACAGTGAACATGGGTTCCAGCCTACTGCAAAGAAATGATTTCTGCTCCCTTATCCCAGGATGCATTACAACTCACTCATGGCTGCCTGCTACTTTGCATCAAAGGATATAATTCATGGAATAGACTGTGGGAGGAGCAGTGCTGAAAAGAACAGTAGATTCTGTATTAATTCATATTATTCACATTTTTGGATAGTACTCTGAATATCTGAATAAATATTTGCACCAAAATGAATATTTATAAATTTATTAATACTCTTATTTTTCAAGTCATTTTTATTCAGATATTAGGTTATGACCAAACATAACCTGAACAAACACCCCTACCACAACCCCCAAATAAATATCTGAATGAAGAAAGCATGAATAGTGTTTGGTACTCATTTGGTCGAATGCAAGTTGAAGCGAGCAAATTCAATGAACACAGTATTAATCACAGGTATTTGTTTCAGCTCTAGGGAGAAGACACTCAAATACTGCTCAAACACAACGCACTTAAATGTGTGTATAACCAACTGTGGGAATCCGGTGATCTTATCATTTATTTATTGAATTTATTTATTTAAATTTCTACCCCACCCTTCCCTTAAGGTGCAAGGCAGCTTACAATATTAACAACACGATATACACTAAAATCCCTTAAAATACCCTACCCTCAGGGGCAGAGAAACTCCAGCCCATGGCCATTTTGCCGTATGCAGCAAACCACTAAAAGACCCACAGAGATTCCCCCACACTCTGTTCAATATGGCCTGGCTGCCACGCTCCACTGTCTGCAAACAGCCTGCAAGTTGCCTGCAAACTGTCGTGGAATGACGTGATCTCCTATGTAGGTGGCTGTCCTCCCATGTTGTCTACGTAGGGGATCATGTTTCCTTTCTCCTGCAGAATGCTCTGACCCATGAAACTCTGCAAGGGTGGGGATAGGTTCCTCACTGCTGGCATAACTGGATTCAGGAAACAATTGGATACGTTCTTAGAAGATAAGTTCTTAGTCAAGTTGGGAAGTAAATAGAAGGTAATGGTTCACTCCATTACAAACGGTTGTGCACTTCTCTGAAGTGGCCAGCTTTTGCTGCTGTGGAGACAGGATGCTGAGATGGACCACTGGTCTTGGCCCAATATGGCATTTCTTATTTAATTTTATTAATTAATTAATTATACATTTTTACCTCGCCTTTCCCAATGGCTCAGGACGGCTTACAGTATCAAAACGTGAAATACATTAGAATCCCTTTAAAAGCCCTCCCCTCACCCCTAAACCCACCCACCCACCCGCCCACCCCAACCCATACCCATGCCTGCTGCCAAGTGCTCTGCCAAAAAGAAAGGTTTTACACTGCCTCTGGCTCAGGCTCTGATGGACCTCTGTGGGAAGGGAGTTCCACAATATTGGGGAAGCAACCAAGAATGGCTCTCTGCAGGTCCTTGTTGTATAAACAAGATTGGCAGGTGGAACCCGCAAAAGCGCTCTCCTGGCTGACTGCAATGGTTGCAGTGGAGCATGGTAGTTAAAACACGAGAGGACTGTATTGCAGGGGGATCTTGCAAGACTGGGTGACTGGACTTTTAAGGCTGTTTTTACACAGCCGCTGGGTGTGTGGGCAGGTGTTAGATGCATGGGGGCATCTGTGGAAATGGCACGGTGGTGGATGATGGGGGGATGGGTGTTCACTGGGTGTTTGCTTGCGTGAACACCACAGGCGATGGGTGGAGGTGCGTGTGCACTCCCGACGCACACCCATCTCCACCCATCACCCACCCATGGAGCCATCTGGAAAAACAGAGGAGGCTCCATGGGTGGAGATGGGTGTGTGTTCGTGGGACAGGACACCCACCCACCTCCACCCACTGCAGCAGCACACCCATCCCCCACCCACCCCCTTCCATGTAAAAACCGCAATAATGGCAGATGAAATTTAATGTGGCCAAATACAAAGTGATGCACATACAGAAAAACAATCCAAACTTGATGTACACAATGCTGGGCTCTAAATTAGGAGTTACCACTCAGGAAAAAGACCTTGGAGCCATTGCGGACAATACACTGAAATCCTCAGCTCAGTGTGTGGCAGCTGTCAAAAAAGCAAACAATGTTACAAATGGTTTATAAAAGGATAGAGAATAAAACTGAGAATAACATAATGTCACTATATAAATCTATGGTGCAACCGCGTCTTGAAAATTGTGTGCAGTTCTGGTCACCCCATCTCAAAAAAGATATAGTAGAAATAAAAAAGTACAGAGAAGGGTAACAACAATGATAAGGGGATTGGAACAGTTCCCCTTGGAAGAGAGACTGGATAGGTTGGGACTCTTTAGCTTGGAGAAGAGATGACAGAGGGGATATGATAGAAGTTTACCCTCTCAAATAGTACTAGAACTAGAGGACACTCCATGAAACAAATGTGTAGCAAATTTAAAACAAATAAAAGAAAGTAATTTTTCACTCAATGCACAATTAAGTTGTGGAATTTGTTGCCAGAAGATGTGGTCAAGACTAGTAGTATAACCGTGTTTAAGAAAGGGTTGGACACGTTTAAGAGGATAGGTCCATTAGCGGCTATTAGCCAGGTAATTTGGGGAATGTAACCTCTTACTGTTGGGAGCTTGGAATGAACAACAGGGAATGGATTGCCCCATAGTGACCTGTTGGGTACTTCTCCAGGTGACCGAGATTGGCCACTGTCGGAGGCAGGTGCTAGGTTCGATGGACCATTGGTCTGACCCAGTATAGCACTTCTTATGTTCTTATTGTAGGAAAGGCGGTCCTTCAGACATTTGGGACCCAGGCCTCTTAGGGCTTTAAAGGTCAAAACCAGCACTGTGAATTGCACCTAGAAAGCTATCGGTATACAGTGCAGACTGAAAAGCTGCAGCTGTACCTCTCTTTTTCAGCTGACCCAGACCCTGCTGTCTCGTTGCTGTCCCAGTGTCTGGAGGCCGTGGCGGAGTGAATGTGGCAGAGCAGATGGAAGCTCAATCCAGACAAGACGGAGGTGATGGTGGTGGGGAGAGCGAGGGAGGTGTCGGCCCCCCCTTATTGGGGGGGGTTCGCCCTCCTATAGCTCAGCAGGTTCGGAGTCTGGGGGTGATATTGGATGCAGATCTCTGCTTGGAGTGGCAGGTGGAGGTAGTGGCGAAGGCCGCTTTCTGCCAGCTATATCTGGTGCGGAGGCTGCGTCCGTATGTCTCCGGCCCGGACCTGGCCTCCCTCATCCATGCCTTCGTCACCTCGAGGCTGGACTACTGCAATGCGCTCTATGTGGGGCTGCCCTTGTTCCTGGTTGTGAGGCTGCAACTAGTGCGGAATGCGGCGGCCCGGCTCCTGTCGGGGACGAGTCATCGGGAGCACATAACACCTGTGCTCCGGACTCTGCACTGGTTGCCAATAGCGTGCCGAGCCCGGTTCAGAGTATTGGTATTGATTTATAAGGCCCTTCATGGCCTCCTTAGGGACCGCCTCGCCCTCCACGCCCTAGAGCGGCTCCTTCGGTCTGACGGGGGTGCCTTCTTGGAGGTCCCCCGTGTAAAGCGGGGGGCCACAATGGAGAGGGCATTCTCGGTGGCCGTGCTGTGCCTTTGGAATTCCCTCCCGGACGAAGCTCGCCTGGCCCCAAGCCTTATAACGTTCCGGTGAAATTGTAAGACCTGGCTGTTCGTCCAAGTCTTTGGGGAGGGGGGAGGGGGGATCAGGGGTTTTATCCCCCTCCACCCTTATTTGTTGTATTTGTTTTATTGTTCCCTAGCTGTGTTTTAATTGTTCTGGTTTTATGAGCATTTTATAATATTTTTATGATTATATTTTATATTTTAAGATTGTTAGCCACCCCAAGCTGGTTTCATGAGGGGCAGGATACAAATTGTTAAAATAAATAATTAAATAAATAAAAGCACAGGTGTAATGTGCACACAGCAACCCATTCCCCAAAGGATCCGGGCCGCCGTGTTCTGCACCAGCTGCAGCTTCTGAACTGTCACCAAGGGCAGCCCAAGTAGAGCGCATTGCAATAATCTAATTTTGAGTTTATGAAGCCATGGATGATGGTGGGCAAATCTGAATCAGAAAGGGGCACATTCTCCTCACCAGATGAATTTGGTGAAAAGCACTCCTGGCCACTGCTACAACCTAACATTCCAGGTGCAGCAAGGGGTCCAGAAGCACTCCAAGTCTGTGAACCTGAGTAACCAGAGCGGGCCTGACCCCATCAATGACAGAGTTCCAGTCTTCTCCAAGTCACAAGGTCAGTCAACCATCATCAGTTCAGTCTTGTCTGTATTCAGCTTCAGTTGGCTCACCCTCATCCAGTCTCCGATGGCAGCCATGCATTGGGCAAGCACCAAGACTGCAGGACCTAGGCTGGACGAAAAAGAGAGGTAGAGGTGGGTGTCATCAGCATACTAATGATACTTCACTCCAAAGCTCCGAATGATCTTGCCCAGATGCCTTAGATACACATTGAACAAGAAGGGAGACAAGATGGAACCCTTTGGGATACCACAGGGGAGGACCTGAGGGGAAGACAAGCAATCTCCCATCACTGGGAGGAGTGAATGGAACCACTCAAGAGCACCCCTGCCAGGTCTCACAGTCGTGTCAATAACACCTCATAGTTAACTGTATCAAAGGCCGCTGAAAGGTCAAACAGGACCAAAAGATCACAGTTCCCTTTGTCAATTTCCAAGCGTAGATCATTGACCAAGGCCAGAAGCGAAGTCTCCATGCTATGGCCTGAATGAAAAACTGTCTGAAATGGGTCCAGGAATCTGATAGCATCAAGATGAGCCTGAAGCTGCTGGGCAACTACCTGTTCAATAGCCTTGCCTAAAAAGGGAAGGTTAGAGACAGTGTGATAGCTGGCCTCCTGGGTGTCATGCCGTGGTGTGCTCCCCGGCGGCAGGGGCGCATGCGGCGGGGGATGGGGCGGCGGCCTGGACACGACGAGGACAGGGGCCCACCCCCACAGCCGCCCAGGCCCCAGGGTCACCTGATCAGAATGAGGAGCAACCGGCGCAGGGCTCTGACCAGGTGGCACTGGCAGCGGGATCACAGGCACTGGCACCGCCCCGCCGCAGTGCACGGCTAGCGGAGCGTCAGGGAATGCAGGGGGGGCAGAGCTAGGGCTCCAGGTCAGGTGGTCAGGCATCCACCGCCATAAAGAGGCCAGCAGGGCACCAGAGCCCTGCTGGTAATTGCTTGAGAGGCTGGCCCCTTCCTGGATCTTGGTGTTTTCTTGGACACCTTGATTCCCGCTCTGCTATTGACCTTTACCTTGCTCCCCCTCCTGAGTGAATGTTGCTGCTGATAGTGAGTCCTGGTGCTGCCCTTCCTGACATGTTCCTTCACTCCCCCTGTGTGTTTGTCCGTCTCGTGGCTTATTTCCTTCTCCCACTTCCTGGAGTGACAGCCCTGCCCCCCTCTTCATCCCAGATCCCCCTACCTTCCACCCCTTGGACCCGGTGACTCCCTGTCTCTGTACCCATTTGAGCACCAGACCCCAGACCCTGTGCAGAGTGTGCGTGTGGTTTCTGCGTGGACGTGTTCCTGTCTCCCTCTGGGGCATACTCCTCCTCTCCTCCCCTGTGATGATCTGGGTTGCTCTCAGACCTTGAGAGAAAGCCCACACACGATTCTGAGGGGATTACCCTACTCGTGGGATTACCCGAGAGAGGAGCCCCTGCCTCGGCCTCGCCCCTTCCTCCTTACTCTATCCCTTCTACTTACCCCTACCCACCTAACACTGGGCCAGTGTCCAAAGATGATTTCTTGAGTAAGAGGTGGCTGGATCACCGCAGTTTTAAGGCTGTCTGACAGCCTACCCTCCCGAAGGGAGGTGTTGACAACCCCAATGTCTCCCAGCTGGCTTTCACCAGCCAGGATGGACAAGGCTCTAATTCAAAAATGGTTGCCCACATCGCTCCAAGCATATTCTCTGCATCAGTGGGTAACACTAACGGAAACTGATCCAAACAAACAGGACACGGTTGAAGTTCCACAACCCCAAACTCTGACTTTGCAGATGAAATAACAACACCCAAGTTGTGGTGAATACAAGTGATTTTGTCTGCAAAGTAATTAATAAAAATGTGACAACGAGCAATAGATACACTTTAAACTGGATGAATTAGGTGTCAAATGCCACCATCTGGAACAACAGAGGCCTAGATGCTACATCCAACCACATATATGTAATACTTGTGTATAAGGCCCTGCCTGGGAACCTTCCATCATGTAGCTGGGGTGATAACTGCAAACCTCTGTTATTTCCCCATACACTATCCATAGAGCCTGTCAACCTAAGTAGCCTCCTCCATTCAACATCAAGCTTCCCCTGCCAGCCCAAGCCCGCCAGCTCCTCCAAGGGCTACCCTTGGCGAACACAAGGAGGTGGAGCAGGTAAGGAAAGGGAGGCAATGGGAGGGAGCTATGTTGTGCTCAAAACCAGAGTTGCTGGGTGATGCAGGGCTGGCAAGCTTCATCCTATCAGTAGTAGCAACCATAGCAGCTGAAATATAATTCCCAGGAGCCCTTGGGCCAGTGACCGATCACCGCCGAGAGCTACAAGCAAGGTCATATGCGCTTCTGCAGCTCCTGGTTTGAAATCGGAATTAGCTGCCTGTGCCTGCGAGCCATCACTGCTAGACCGGAAGTGCCTGCCATGCAGAGGGTGAAGGCAGAAATGAATGTTCTCCCTTCCTTCATTACGTTACTGTGGTTGCTTGTGCCAAGGCCGGGTTGTAGTAGCCTAAAGAGCAAGGGAGCTTCCCCCCTTCACTTGGGGAAAGTGGCATGGGGGTTTGTCTGGGGACCTTGGGAAGAGAAGCACAGCCCTTGGGCCCTGTCAGGCTGGAGGAGCAGGAGTGTCTCATGCAAACTGCCTGCTATCCACCTTAGGCTCCAACTTCCTCTCCTCTCCCTCATTCTGAGAACAGCTTTGATCCTGAGAACCCCCTCCCTTCTGTTATCTCTAGACCTCACCTACAATTTTGAGCACAGATGAATAGTCCCTTTACCGTGGATGTTTGTAATTCTAACTGACTTTATCAAAAGACAGCTGTAGCATTTCCCCTTTATCTGAGCAAAGTCTATAGTGATAGCATGACAACACAGCTGCTATTTTGAAAGGGGCAACAGTAGTGCCAGAGCAGGAACCCCACACCAGATATAGGAGAGATCCTTCCACTCCCAAAATCTGGGGAGAAGGAAAGATCTATTGGTGTTACTGGGTTTATGCCAATGACAGGCTTCTCTCCCCACCCTCCATCTTCTACAGTAATGGGCACGCTATTGCAGTCAGAATGGGAGTCTGATCTATCTCTCATTCAAGTAAATGGGAGCCTTTACACTGACTTCAGTGGGCTTTGGTTCAGGCTATGCAATAATAATAATAAAATTGATGGGAATGGAGTGAGTGAGGAAGCTTTAAGTGGTTTAGGGAAGAGATATGGGATAGTCCTTCTGGTGTCTTAATGACGTACCACTTTTCTTCCCTAATCCCACCCCTAAGCAACAGTTCCCTCACAATCGTGAGTCTTGCTGGTTCTCTCTCAGGCTGGGGCATAAGGCTCCATTCTCACAACACCATGCTCACAGGCAGTCTAGTGGGGAGCTCACGGAGCACGGCCAGTACCGTGTTCCCTTGTGGATATACTGGTGCTACATGAACAGTTTTCCTCTCTGAAAAAATCAGTGCACCAGAATGCTGGGGTTATACATGGCGGAAAGCCCTTCTTATGGCACCAACACCCACAGGGGAATGCTGTACCACCTTGGCTCCACCATGAGCTCCCCCTGTGAACATGGTGCTGTGCAAAAGCAGCCTAAGAAAGGGCCTGATAACCATAAATAAAAGTGCTTGGCTTGGGTTGAGGTCAGAAACATAAGTAGTGCTGTACTGGGTCAGATCAATGGTCCTTCGAGCCCAGCATCCTGTCTCCAGCAGTGACCACTCTGGTGCTTTGGAGAAGTAAATAACCGCTCCCTATTTACGTGTTCCATGCCACTCATGATTTTATAAACTTCTTCTATCACATCCCCTCTCTGTTGTCTTTTCTCCAAGCTGAAGAGTCTTAATCTATTCCGCCTCTCCTCATATGGAAGACTTTCCATACCCTTGATCATTTTGTTGCTTTTCTTGGCACCTTTTCCAGCTCTAAATCTTTTTGGGAGATGGGACAACCAGAATATTAAAGGCGTGGTTGCACCATAGCTTTATACAGTGGTGGTATATTTTCTGTTTCGTGTAACCACACGCAAAAAAAGCTGATGGCAGTTGGGCTGGGACACCAAAACGGAGTATACTATAGATTTGTATACACTGAGAGGAGGGTAACTGGAAAACAAAATAACAGGCTGATAGGCCCACTGGTTGCATCTATAGCTAAAGACGTTATGGAGATGCCTGGTAGAAGTTCCTATAGTTAGGGGTGTGTTCTAAACTGGTCTTAAAATGGGGCATAAAAACATGGTTGTATGGTGAATTGAGCCCACACCAGCAACTAGCCTAGATGTAAATCCCATTCACTTTAGTGAGACTTGTGTTAAGTGCTAGCGCAGGTGATAGCTACCTGGAGGAGTACGCCCTAAAAGTTGGAGTGAAACTTAATATGTGATTAAGTTTCCGTCTCCTTGAATTTTTCTAAGCAGTTTTGGTTTGACTTTGCACCATAACTTTTTCATAGGAAGGATTTATCATTTAGCTCCAGCTAGAAGTTTTCCTTATTAGTCAGACCATCCATTATTGATGTTTCTCTCTTGAATTATATAGCTACTTAGCATTTACTAGAGCAGTGTATCCTCAGTAGATCTGGAGCTTGGTGTAATACTTACGTTTAATATTTTAAACTTAATGTAATACTTAAGTTTAATACTTAGGTAAAAGGATGGAATGTTGGTGAGTTGGGAAGTATCAATAGGAATAACAATCCACAGGATTTTTGCTGTAGAATCTTGCACTACCTTTTCAGTTTATTTTTCATGTATGGCTGGAGAGTGGGTAGTGTTTGTTATCCTTTTTGTGACTAGTGTCGGAGTGGAGAACTGCATTCTGTTTTTTTGATAGTATGTTGAATGTTCCACTTCTAGAAAACAGGACAGGAGCTGAAGTAATGTGTGTTCTGTTTTTTTGTGTTTCCATGTAATCGCTCTTCCCTGCACATAAACTCGTTTGTTGGCACAGTATTGTGCACTTTTGTGCACCTGTAACTCCATTCCCCAATGCTTGGCAGACTTACATAATTTCCTATAGCAAACTGTCCCCTCCCACTTAGAATGCATGGTCAGAGGTACCTGGTAGTTGCAGTCACATTAAGGTGAGTGTCTTTAACTGAAGGAGAAGAGGCGATGTAGTGTTAGGTGGCTAAAATTCTCATTTCCTTGATTGGTCCCAGTCCCCAAGTGGGATTGAGCGAATTATGCTATCAGCAGCAACTCTAACTGCCTTCCAATGGGGCTTTTTGGTATATTAATGTCTATACATAACAGCCAATTAATCTTTTGTTTTATATCTCCTCCAAAATAGTTTGAATAATATGATTGTGATAGGATGATATGTAGAGCTGAAATGAGATTTCCCCAAAACGGGAATTCCTGTTGAAATCCCGGTTCCTGATCCTGTCTCGGTCAAAACAAGAACCTCTCAGCACTTGGTAATGTCTTGACTGACATTTTGTTTTTGATTTACTGATAATTTGCTTACCAGGATCCTGTTTACCACTTTGTCATCAATTTCAAATCCCAAGAATACCATATTTCTTCTATCGTCTCTGCACTCCATTTTCTCTTGTTCTTCTGTTGTCACTCGCTGGCTGGCATTCAGATTCTTTTACAAATCTGCAATCCAGTTGCAGATTGGTCAAAGCAAAGTGAACATACAACGATTCTGATTGGAGGCATTGGAATGGAGACATTGTTTTTTTTTCAAACTGTGTTTGTACAGGTGGGGAGGTTGAGGTTAAGGGACAGACTATTTGCACAGTGATTGGCTCAGAAATGCAGAAGCAACAAAAAGACAGAAACCCAGAAGAAAAATTGTATCCTCAGCAATGCAGTGAGCAGCAGTAAAGGAATGCTACACAATAAAAAACAGAAAGTTGGTAAACTGGGACAGTAGTGGGGAATTCAGATGTTGAGGTGATCAGACTACCACCCCCCTCATCCAATTGTTTTCCAATTTGACTTATTGATGGCGCAGGTCAGCATCTCAGACTGCTCTGAACTGAGCTCTTTGGCTGAATTACTGCTGAGGTCCCAATCACCTCTTTTCTTCTTTCCTCCCCCAAGCTAATTTGTATGCTTGGAGTCTTTCAGTTGCAACAATTCTAGAGAAGGTGGTGGTTGTGGTGGGAGGTGTTGCATGTGTCAAGTGTTCTCACTGGTAGATGATTTGTACCAGTACTGCCTCTGACATTCTGCCATGTGTAACCCATGGCAACACAGAGGGCTCTTGAACCCACTAGCTATCAGATGAGGTTTAAGATTGTGATAAACATTATTTGTATACTGCCTTGTAAGCTGTATCTTGTAACGCATATATGCAGGGCTCTTTTGGCTTTTCTCCACCTCTGGGGTGCTACATGGGGGAGATGCTTGCCTTCTTGCCTTTTTAAAAAAACAATCTTTCTATTACAGTGAAAGAACTGATCCTGTGAGGGCACTTGTAGCTAGGAGTCGAAGGTGCTTACTTTACCATCTTGCATTAGGTGCCCAGTACTTTCAATTGATGGATCTGCCAGAAAAAAACTGAGCATCTACAGTTCCTGCATTATCATTCACTGATTTATTTAATGAAGAAATGCTTACCATAGGAGCAACCACATATTACAGTGGCCTCTGACACAAAAGTGGAGCATGAAAATCACACACACACACAGTGCGGTAGATGCCTACCTTTCTGCAAGACAAAAATAGCCATGAATGTTGTGTAGTGCTGACCTCTGGTGGCTAAAGCAACTCTCACAGTAAAACCATGTAGCAGCAGGCTATCTTGCCTGTGTTAAGAATTAACTGATTTTATGTCTGTGGAGCATGGTGAACACAACTCATTTTCAAAATTACAAGGAGTTTCTGAACCAATATTACTCCAGAATGTAGATACATCTCAACAAACACTTCTTTCTTTTTTCTTTTGTATTTGCTTAATTTTGTCAAAAGTAAAAAGATTTTGCGTGCTCCTCTGACTCCTTGTCACAGCACTTATTTACTCATGTGGTCAACATTAAGCAAATGCTACCTACCTACACAGCCTTCTAGGGCACTCCTCCAGTCCCCAATCTGATCCTCTTTTCCATGGGGCTTTTAAGGGGTCTGTCCCCATAGAGTCATAGAATCACTAGGCTGGAAGGGACCTTCAGGGTCTAGTCCAACCCCCTGCACCCGCCACACCCCAACCATCCACACAGAGAAATCCCACCAATGGCTACAAGTAGAGACTGGGACTAACCAGAGACCACATTGATGTCTGAAATAACAGGAAATAATTTTAGAAAAAGAAGAATCCAGATGCCCCAAACAGACAAGCCACACCCATGCTGCAGGGAAAGGCAAAAAAAACCCCAACACCCTGTCTTAGAGTCAACTGCCAATCTGTCCAGAGGGGGAATTCCTTCCCAACCCCAAATATGGTGCTCAGTTAGACCTTGAGCATGCACACAGGGCCCACCAGCAAGGCACCTGATACAATAGTAGCCAGGCTTCAGAATGCCCCGACAGTCCCACCTCCAGTTGCGGACAGCTTTGATGCTACAGGAAGAAAGGGGTAGCGGGTGGGAACCCAACATGTATTGTTGGGGAAAACCATTTTAATTTTTTTTAAAAAAAATAAATAAATTATAGAGGAATGTCAGCAACCAGGACTGAGAACAGCTGCATCAGTGTATTTCCTGCTACATCCTGACTCCAGGCAGCAACAAAGACGTGTAAAGTATATCACATAGGATGGCCAGATATGCAAATTTTAGAAAACACTTATGAAAAATACAGGTTGCAGGACTGCATTGGCTCCAGTGCAGCCCTGCAACCTGTATTTCTCATAAGTGTCCTCTAAAAGTTGCATATCTGGCCATCAGTTGAGAGTGTGATCCCATCTACAGATGGCACATCATCATTTGGGGTCCCAACTCATGCTCTGCCCCAATTCTCCCAGCTCTCCCTTGTGCCCTCATGTTGTTCTCTTCTGTTTTTCCTGTCTCTCCATCCATAGTGTCTCCACCCAGTTCCTCCACCAGTCCCAGCGAGCTCTCCTTCTGTTCATTGCCACAACTCCCTCTCATTTCCCCACACCTCTTTGCCCTCCTACCTCCATCACAGCTGCACCCCTGTGACCCCAAGGTCTGCCCAAGCTTCTTCCTGTTTCCCTGTCTGTGGCCCATGTGACTCAATAACCACGAGGTGGCCCTTCGCTTTAGAGTCCCCCTGAAACGATTCTTCCCTGTGTAGCCTGTGGGTAATTGCTGCCCTGCTATGACTGTGTGTACTGGCATTTTCTTTGTGTCTGTTGTAGTCTGAATATTTTCTCTTGCCTCCATTAGTCTGTGGGCAGTCTCTTTGCTATCATTCCTTTTAGTTCTTCACAGCACACAAACAATATAAGCGTGATTCGATCACAGCAGCACAATCGGTGTCAGTCACGCTTTCCTCTCTGTGCCTAAAGTACACCAGTTCTTCTTCGAGTGGCTCCTCCCATTCTCACAAATGGGTTTGCGCTTGTGCGCCCTTCTCTTACCGGCATATACCAAGCTCATATTTAAACAATTTTGTAACATAGACACGCCCACACAGTATATAAAGCACTCTCCCGCCTAAGCCCAACAGTTCCTTCCAACCGCTTTCGTGGCTTACTGACTTGTACTGAGCTCATAGTAATTTTTTCTCATAATGTCTTCAATAAAACAGTCTTTCAAGAGATGTTTCTCATGTTCCAGAAAGATGACGACTAAGGACCCGCACGGTCAGTGTTCGATTTGTTTGGGAACTGAACATGACCCGCTGGAGTGTACTCACTGCCACTCCCTCAAACCGAAGTCACTTAGAGTTCGGGCTATACGCCTTCCTATCCTCCTTAAACAGCTGGAGGATAAACTAAAGGGCACAAAATCTGTTAGGGATAAATCTCCCCCATCTCAGTCTCCTTCTGTTGGAGCTGAGGTAGTTTTCTACTATTTATTTATTTATTTATTTTTCAGATTTTTATCCCGCCCCCTCCTGCAATGCAGCTCGGGGCGGCTAACAACACCAATAAAAACAATTAAAATTCAGTTAAAATATCAATATAAAATACATCAAAAAACAGGGCTAGAAAAA
>QEPC01005396.1:46023-59446 GCA_003113815.1 Sphenodon punctatus | reverse complement strand
GGGTTTTTAAATCCCCCGCTACTTCCGGGTGGGGGGGGAGGGGACAGGCCAACCCACGTGGTTGGCCTCTGCGATTCCCCCCCTACTCCCCCAACTCACAGCTGGGTCTTCTCCCCTGCAGGTCAGCGGGCAGCGTCAGTGGTGGCGTGGGCAGCAGCGGAGCAGCCAGGCAGCAGCGAAGCGGAGCACCCCCCCCCGCCGGCGGCAGAGCTTCACAAGCCCCCGCAGCAGCGAGGCAGGTAGGTGACAGATGAAAAACAGCTCCCCGCAGGCTCTATTGATGCCCTCTCTGATACGTCACCGACACCCGGACCGTCTCGTATTTCTGAGAGCCTTGCTCCACCTGAGGCTAAGAAAATGAAGTGGTACGAGGGGTTAGAGCCTGTTATTATAGCAGATCGCTCTTTTTCCCCATCTCCCTCTGAGGAGGATATTTTATTGTTTGGGGCTGATTCTTCACCCGTGTCGCCTAACTCTCCTTTGGTTATCACTTCGCCGTTGTACACGGCTGAGGATGTCCCGGATCCTCACTATAAGGATTCCCCTTACCAACCACCACGCATACAATGGGTGGCTACTCCTGTTCAGCAAGACCATCTCCGTCTGGGCCAGCTGCCTAAAGTTCCTCCACGGGAAACTGCCTTTCTCTGGGAATTTTTTAAGGAACAGGAGGCTGCAAGGAGACAAGACACAAGGCTAATCCTCTCTTGTTTAGAGAAAATTGCCAATCCGCCTCCTCATAAGTCTCCTTCGACTGTCGAGACTCATGTCGTCGAAGTAGATCTTTCAACACCAACACCTCGACGTGCTGAACACCCTTCCAGTCCTTCGATGTCGAGGAAACGTTCAGCGTTGAGCCCATTGCGTCAACACATTAAACGCTCCAAGTCGAAGCCTCCAACATTGACACCAGCTCCTTCGACGTCGACAAAACCTTCGACGTCGACTAAACCTTCGGCGTCAATGCCTTTGACATCGACTAAATCTTCGACGTCGACGCCTTCAACGTCGACAAAACCTGAAACCTCTACTTTCAGTGCCGAGGACAAAGAGGTTTTTCTACGGCATCAAAAAAGGTTTAGATGCCGGTTTTTTACAAGGAGACAGAGGGTTCAACAAATTCTCTCCACCCCTCCACCTACTCTGTTACCAGTTTTACCAGAGGTCCTGCTTGACCAACCATTACAGGAGCCGGCACCGGAGACACCTGTTAATGTCGAGGACATCCACGATGTCAAAAACATTTCGCCCCCACCTTCCAACGATGTACAGGGAGCTATTTCCTCTGGATCCTCTCAGGATCATAAGGAGTTCCAGGATCTCTTAAAAAGATTCTCTACAGTTCTGAAACTGGACACTGTGCCTATGATGGAACAGGATCTTGACCCTGTCTATTCGTCTGTGGAGCGTTCTACTGCCTCCAAACTTACGCTCCCACTTCTCAAGAGGCATGCTGTCAATGCTGAGAAGGTTTGGGTGACTCCATCATCTGTCCATCCAGTTTCTACATCTGCCAGTTCTTTTTACCTTTTTCCCCTACAGCAGGGGTCCATTTATTTTAAGCACCCTACACCTAATTCCCTCATTGTAGCTGCCTCGGCTGAGAAGCTGCAACGCAACACGCAGGACACTTCTCCAGCAGAGAGGGATAGTCGGCGCATTGATGTATTTGGCAGAAAGTCCTTTGCCTCTTCAACTATGTTGATGAGGACTTCGAACTATTCGGCTGCCATGTCATCGTATCAGTATCATCTCTGGGGTCAGGTTCAAAAATCTATCCCTTCCTTACCTAATGACATGCAGGCTCCATTCCAATCTGTCTGTTCTGAGGGTCTACTTACCTCCAGGTTCCAGCTGTTGGCAGAATGTCATTCCTCAGATACTGCAGCAAGAGGTGTGGCGAACGCTGTTGCTACCAGACGTTTCGCTTGGCTCAGAGGCACCAAACTAGACAGCCTTCACAAGGCTAAGCTTGAAAATTTACCCTTCGATCAGTCTGGGTTATTTTCAAAGGAGACTGATCAGATGTAGGAGAATATCCAGAAATCAAAAACCACTGCAGTGAAGATGAAGATTTCCACTAGAGATCAGGGATCTTCTTCTTCTTCCTATCGTCCTTACCAGCAGCAGCATCAGTCACCTTACTTTAGGCAGCAGAAGCCTTATTACCATCACTCTTAAGGGTACAATAGAAGGTACTCTATACCTAGTACCTCTTATCAAGGATGTTTTAAGGGTCAATATCTCCCATACAAGCAGAAGGGGAACTACAAACAGCCCTTTTCCTCTTTTGCCACTAGGGGTCGCAAATGACAACTAGCCAACTCTGTGGCACCTTCTGCTCAATTGGTTAATTTTACATTTGCCTTGGCCCAATCCTTTTCGTCTTAGAAGACCATTACCTCTGATAGTTGGGTTTTGAAAACTATTCAGTTTGGTTATAAAGTTTCTTTTTCTGTTTTTCCTCCTGCAAATTCTCCTGTTAAAAATTTCCCTGTTTCAAATCACCTTAATAAAGAGATTGGTCAAATGTACCAAAAGGGAGTAATTGAATTGGTTAATAGTGACACAGAGCCACAAGATTTCTATTCCAGCTATTTTATTGTGGATAAAAAGGATGGAGGTTATAGACCTATTCTTGACTTAAGAGAACTTAATCGGTATGTCACTTATAGTAAATTTAAGATGCTTACATTTAATCAATTAATTTCCTTCCTACAACAGGATCAATGGTATGAAGTCCTGGATCTGAAGGATGCATATTTCCATATAAGACTACACCCTTTATCTAGAAGATTTTTTAGGTTTTCTCATGACTCGTTTCATTTTCAATACGTTTCTTTGCCTTTTGGTTTGACCTCAGCTCCTAGAGTCTTCACCAAGGTTATGTCTCCTGTAATTGCTTTCCTCCGTAGAAAGGGGATTAATGTTTATCCTTACCTTGATGACTGGCTTCTAGTCGGACAGTCCCCTCAAAGTCTGCGTGAGGATATTGATTTTACCCTATCCTTATGTAATGAATTGGGATTGTTGGTAAACTTTGAAAAAACTTCTCTTGAGCCCTCGCAGCGTATTAACTTCATTGGAGCTGTACTAGATTCCACGGTAGCTAAAATGTTCACTCTGGAAGAAAGGTTTATAGACATTTCCACCCTCATTAACAACCGTTTCATTCATAGGCTTCAATTTGTTAAAGTTTACCAGAGATTGTTAGGACTCATGGCCTCTACAACAGCCACTACTCCTGGTTCCTACATCTATTTAACCCTGCAACTGATATTCCTAACAGAAAGTTGAGAATATCTAGTCAAGTACTGAATTCGATTAATTGTTGGACTCAGCAAATTTGTCCTAGCCGGAACCTCATTTGTTAGGACTTCTCCTGTATTTACATTAAAGACTGATGCTTCTTCAACAGGATGGGGGGCTCATCTGCAAGATATGGACATCTCAGGATCCTGGAATTCTTACCAACAGACTCTCCACATAAATATCTTAGAGAGCATGACTATTCTAAAGGCGCTGAAAGCTTTTTCCCCAATCCTGCGAGGATCTGTGATCAATGTAGCATCAGACAGTCTATCGGCATTTTGGTATGTCAACAAGCAGGGGGGCACGAGATCCCCGGATCTTTGCAGAATGTCCATGATGATTTGGAAGTTTGCAAAGAAAAACAATATGTACCTCATGGCATATCACATTGCGGGAACTCAGAATACCCGCGCAGACATTTTAAGCAGACTAAAGACAGAGGCACACGAGTGGGAGCTCTCCGCTTGAACTTACCTTCATCTGGTGTCATTGTGGGGGAATCCCCAGGTAGATCTGTTTGCCACACTCCACAATACAAAGTGTGCCCAGTTTTGCTCGAGGGCGGCCCATGACCTGGCTTCACTAGGGGATGCGTTTCAAGTGAAGTGGGGCCCACATTTGGTATATGCCTTCCTACCTACTCCCTTGATTCCCAAAATCCTTGCCAGAGTTCGGTCAACAGGGGCAAACCTGATACTAGTATGCCCTTATTGGCCCCATCAAATTTGGTATACAGAGCTCCTTCACCTGTCGGAAGCTGTTCTTACCCTACCTCAAACCCCCTATCTACTGTCCATGAATATGGGCCTCATGCTCCATCCAGACCTATCCAGGTTAAATCTCCATGCATTCAGAATCCGTTTTCCCTAGGGGGTCCCACATCTTCTAGTAAGATTGATTTTGTCCTATTAAATGATATAAAACCATCCACAAGAAACTCATATAGTTCAAAGCTTAAAAGGTTGTCATTTTGGTTACGACAAAACTCCATTTTGGGCAATTCTCTGTCTATTGACCATATTTTAATTTACTTACTTAGTTTAGCTGAAGCTGGACTATCTCTTTCGTCTCTAAGGGTACATCTCTCCACCATCGCCAGAAAGTACCGACTTCTTGAGGGCCAGTCTTTATTCTCTAACCCTAAAGTTAAGAGATTTCTAAAAGGCATAAATAATCTTTTCCCTCCTGTAAAGGTACCTTTGTCCCAATGGGACCTTACATTGGTTCTTAATTTTCTTATGGGCAATCCTTTTGAACCCCATCAATCTGCAGATCTTTTTGATTGGACGCTTAAAACAGCCTTTTTAGTAGCAATTATGACTTTACGTCGAGTTAGTGAATTGGCAGCAATCCATATTAAGGAGCCCTATTTACAGTTTTTCAATGACAGGGTGGAAATTTTGGCCCATCCTTCGTTTATCTCCTTTCCATTTGGCGCAGAAAATAATCCTATCAGTTTTTTGTCCCCCACCTCATGATTCACCAGAAAGTGAGAAGGCCCACACCTTAGATGTTAAAAGGCGTCTAATCATTTATTTAGATAAAATGTTAACTTGTAGAAAATCTGATTATTTATTTGTCTCTCCTGCTCTATGCTCCATTGGTCAGAAAATTTCATCACAGACCATTTCCAAGTGGCTTGTTAAGCTCATTTCTTCTGCGTATATTGACAAGGGGTTATCAGTTCCCCCTAATTTGAGGGCTCATTCTATTAGAGCCATGGGTGCCTCAAAAGCTGCCTTTGCTAATATCTCCCCACAGGAGATTTGCAGGGCTGCTATCTGGACATCATATCACGCTTTTATTAAACATTATTCTATAAGTTTTAATTCCCTTAATTCTAATGCTGTGGGTACTTCAGTTCTTTCCTCAGTGTTTGAGGTTTAACACTATTCTCTTCCTCTGGTTATGTTTATGACTGGTTACTCTGTATCATACCTTTGCCCCTTAACATATTTATTAAATGTTGGGCTTTTCTTTACTTACCATAATCTGTTTTCCTTTTTGGTGTTTTCGTCACATATGATTATTACAATAAATTCTCCACCGCCTTGTGCTAGGCTTGGTAATCTCCCATTTGTGAGAATGGGAGGAGCCACTCGAAGAAGAACAGAAGGTTGCTACCTTGTAAACAAGGTTCTTCGAGATGGCTTCGAACATTCTCACAAATGCCCACCCTTCCATCCCCACTTAAAATTTATTGTGTTATACGTTGGAAGAAACTGTTGGGCTTAGGCAGGAGAGTGCTTTATATACTGTGTGGGTGTGTGTACGTTACAAATTTTTTAAAATATGAGCTTGATATATGCCGGTAAGAGAATGGCGCGCATGCGCAAACCCATTTGTGAGAATGTTCGGCGCCATCTCGAAGAACCTCGTTTACAAAGTAGCAACCTTCTGATCTGCTGCTGCTCGTCGACAGAAATTCTAAACCAATCAGAAACCGGCGCTCTTTGACCGGCCAATCAAAACCTGCCTTACAGTGACGTTGCAGAAAAATGAGGGTCAGAGGTAGTGTAATCCTTTTTGTCTGTTTTTGCTTCCAGCCTCTAAAGAGTCTAGTGTCGCCTCCTCAAGTACGGAGTCTGCATCAGGCTAGATGAGAGAAGATTAGCTTCACTGAAACAGCTACAAGTGTTTGCTACTAGCTGGAAGGCTCCTGCTCATGTAATGCACTCACTCACCGAGGAAATCCGAGCTTTCTCCAGGACTAATCTGAAGAGACAATGCACCAGGGTAACGACTTTAACTGGGAAAAGAATTATAGAGACATGGAAAGATGCCCGAATGCAGGTGGTGGAAGTATCAGAATCAAGCGATGGAGACAGCTGTGGGTATGTGCAGGACCTCAGCTTGGACCTGCAAGTTGGTGTCATTAAACCCTGGTTGTTGCTAGGTGAGGATATATTTGGACCTAAAGTAGCAGCTCTATTAAGAGACTGTTTTATTTGCTTTTATGTTAGAATATGCATGACTCTCTTTTTATTAACCCTCCTACATTCCTGATCCTGCTGTTTTATTGCCTTAAACAGATGGCAAGATTTATTTACTAAAATTAAAAAGTTATTGTTAATAATTTAAAACAAATGGCCATTTCATTGTTAAAATAACTTGCCTTCCTTGTGCCAAAGTAAACACTGCTTTACTAGTACTTTAATTAGGTTTGCTATGTCAGCTCATTTTTTGACAGGCATATACAAATAATATGGCAACGTGTCCTCTCTCTTTTTATAGGTTCACAAGATGCTGCTCAGGACCTGGAGACAATGAAAAAATATGGGGTAACAGACTATATAATGATGATTAACCTGTCTCATTTAGCCTCTGAGTGAATTGGTTTCTTTAAAGACATTTGAGGGTTATTTTTCTGAACGTCTCTATTTAAAAAGAGGTCAATACTTAGTGAAATGAGGTTGGTCAAACTTGCACCTTATCCACGTACAAGGCAGTGGATGTTTTTGAGAAGAAACATGATATGTCTGTATCAAAAAATCAAGTGCAGTTGAAAGATGTCCATTAGAGAGAGTTTGAGGCCATGTTCTCTGTTTTCAGAAAACTATGCAGAGCAGTAGTTGGATGGCAATATCAAAAGGAAAAAAGAATCTGGTCTGGATCTTGCCCTTTACTCTTCTCCGTCTTGGAGATAGAGTGGGGTGAATAACCTAAGTTATAGGATGAAGTCAACTGATATTGTAGATGCTTACTGTTTCTGATAACATAAACTTCCCTGTTCTCTTCTCATAATTCACAGCAGTTTACAACTGTGCCAGAGCACAAAAATGTCATATCTTCATAAACTCTTTTTGTCTTAGGTTACCCATGTTCTAAATGTAGCCTATGGAGTTGAAAATGCCTTTCTCAATGACTTTATATACAAGAGCATTTCTATCCTGGATCTCCCCAAGACTGACATCACATCATATTTCCCTGAATGTTTTGAGTTTATTGAGCAAGCCAAGATGCAGGTAAATAATGACTACATGCAATTAATTATCATGGGTACATGACAAAAGTTTAAAGATTACTTACATTAGTAGAAGAAAATACAGCAACAAGTGAATGTTTCTGGGGTTGTATTTTAAGGCATTTATTCACATTTAATACCACCATTAATGAGCCATCAATTCTCAGGTATTGTTGCTTTAGGTCAGTTTTATATAGAGATGATTTACAATAATATCCTCCTGTGCTGAAATATAAGTAACACTGTTACATATTTCTCCATCAGTAATGTTCTCCTTAGAGTGAATGAATGTTGCTTACTATTACTATGTTTACTAACCTTGTAGTGCAATGTTTTTATATTTGATCGAGACCAATGGGTGACTTTTTCAACAAATAAGCTTTAGTTTTGGTTAGGATTTCATTTAATGCAGGGAAACCTGCATAAGTAAATTGGTTAATCTGTACACTTCCTGAATTCTTTCCTCAGAGGGTTTGTTTTGCTATACTATAGCAAATGTAGAGGTTTAGATACCACCTCTAGAAACCCTAGTCTTAGGGACTCCTTCCAGAAAATACAAAGGTTCAGGTAATCCCTCCAGAGACTCCTGGGCCTTACAGGCTGCTTCCAGCATCCAGAAGCTCCCTATTATGCTGCAGTTCTTCAAACTCCCTTCTTAAAAGGTTAAACACACTGAAATATGAATTCATCATAAAATAGCCAGGGCATATTTCAGTAACTGCAGAACCATTGCTATTTTTCATGGTAATACGGACATGAGATTTTGGACATTTCCTGTATATGCTGAATCCTGGCAAATCATTCCTACTCGGTAACAGGAACTGACTGAAGCATGTGCTTAAGTCTACAGTTCTAGAAAAAGCAGCAGCAAGGTAGGGAATACTAAACTAAACTCTGCTTTCAGGGGTACATTACAGATCTCACACTTTGATAGTCTGCTGTCCCAACGTGTGCGAAGGTTCTGTAAGCACAGGGACAGCATAGTATGAAAACTCAAATTTTGGAATAGAATTTTGCCCTATTTTATATTTGGTTTTCTTACCTATAAAAATAGAGGGCAAAAAATTCAAATCCTACATTGGAATTACTATTTAAAAAGATGGATAGTCTTATAAGTAAATAATACTCTTGCCTTGCATAGGCTTTGTAGGTTGCCATCTTTCATATACCCATTGATTTTTAACCGTGCAGGAGGGAGACAATACATCTTGACAGTCAAGCCTGGTTCCAGATTATTCCACCAGATCTACTATCTTCATTATTTACATAGTTTAGGATTAAGGAAGATAATATTGCCCCTTCAAACTGTGTTACGCAGTGTTCTTTCATTCTAAAGTATCATTTACAAGTTACCTGAAACTTACTTTCACTTAATGACCCCCGTTAGGTTTTTAGTTACGGTTTCCATTTCATTTTTAAATAGCTTACTGTCACCACTTCAGAGGTTTAAATTACCAGTTTATACTCGGAGGTGTTTATAAAGGCCTTTGACAATACGAATACTTCTATGATGCAAGATGCTTTTGTGCTATCTGCTCAATCAGTTTACTAGATTAGAACACAGCTGGCAGCCTTTGACTGTTTACGTAGTCACCTGGTGTGTGGGATCCTTCTATTCTCAACAGTTAAATTACTTTAAATGATTACACTAGATTCTTAAAACTCCTCTGATGTTGCTTCTGATGTACATAGTTATTGTACCTGCCATTGAAGAGGTTTGTTTTTATATTGAATCTAGAGCATGGGGTGGGGAACTTCAGGCCCAGGGGTCAAATGTGGCCTGCGGCAAGTTTTTATGTGGCCCCTTTCCATTTCCTGGATATGGCCCTTAGATTAGTATTATAAACATTTATATAGTGACAGTAGTGTGACCTGGTGCTGTACAGAACATAGAAATAGACTGGTCCCTGCCTGTGGCTTACAATCTAAAAGACAAGGCGGGGGAGACAGGGAGAGGGGACAGTGGGAGAGACAGGGGAGAAGACCAACAAACATTCAGGCGGATGCGAAGTCTCAGGTGCGTATGTTTGGCTTGGTTACAATAGGTTGGTTGCAGCAGTCTGCAGAGAAGGGCAGACAGTAGGTAATATGGGAATGACTAGCGGGCATTGGGAAAGGCGGCGAGGAAAAAGTGGGTCTTGAGGAGGGATTTGAAGGAGCGGAGGGAGGGGGCAAGGCGGATGTGGGTAGGGAGGGAGTTCCAGGCATGGGGGGCAGCGAGGGAGAAGGGTCGAAGGCGATTAGGTGAGCAGGAGAAACGAGGGAGAGTGAGGGAGGGGACAGAGGAAGAGCGGAGAGCGCGTGCAGGAGTGCGTAGGGAGATTAGGTCCGAGAGGTAAGGGGGAGCTTGGTTGTGGAGTGTTTTGAACGTGAATACCAGGAGTTTAAACAGGATACGTTCAGGAAGGGGGAGCCAGTGAAGAGAGAAGAGGAGAGGCTGCACATGGTCGAAGCGACGGGCAGAGTGAATGACCTTGGCAGCGGAGTTTTGGATTGCGATAAGGGGGGGGACAGGTGAGAACGAGGGAGTCCAGCAAGGAGGAGGTTGCAGTAGTCGAGGCGAGAGATAACCATGGCACGAACAAGTGTTTTGGCCGAGGAGGTAGAGAGAAAGGGGTGGATCTGAGCAATGTTATGGAGGGCGAATCGGCAGGATTTGGCAACAGAGTCAATGTAAGGTTTAAAAGAGAGGTGCGTGTCGAAGATGAAGCCCAAGATACGGGCTTGGAGAACAGGATGGATGGTGACTCCATTGATGCAGATGGGCAGGTTAGAGGTGGAGGAAGAGGAGGGAGGAAAAAAGAAGAGTTCAGTTTTGGCCATGTTGTGCTTGAGTTGACGTCAGGACATCCAGGCGGGACATATCAGAGAGGCAGTTAACGAGGCGTGAGTGGACAGAGGATGAGAGAGAGGGGATAGAAAGATAGAGTTGGGTGTCATCAGCGTAGAGATGGTATTGGAATCCATGGGAGGCAATAATTTTGCCAAGGGACAGGGTGTAAATACAGAAGAGGAGAGGGCCAAGGACAGAGCCTTGGGGGACCCCAACCGAAAGGGGGAGGGAGGAGGGGTTTGACTCGGGGAGCGAGACTTTAAAGGAGCGGTCAGAGGTAGGAGGAGAACCAGTCAAGGACAGAGCCTTGGAAACCCAAAGAGTAAAGCGAGTCCAATAGGAGCGAGTGGTCGACAGTGTCAAAGGCAGCAGAGAGGTCGAGGACAAGAATGGAGTAGAGGTGCTTAGATTTAGCGACAAGTAGATCATTGGTGATCATGGCCAGGGCAGTTTCGGTAGAGTGGAGGGGGCGGAAGCCGGATTGGAGAGGGTCCAGGAAGGAGTTGGCAGAGAGGAGGTCCAGGTAGCGGGAGTAGACGACACATTCCAGAAGCTTTGAGGCAAATGGAAGGAAGGAGACTGGCCGGTAACTACAGGGGTCAGATGGGTCCAGGGTGGGCTTTTTGAGGATGGGGGAGACAGTGGCATGCTTGAAAGCCGAGGGGACGGAGCCTGTGGAAAGGGAGAGATTGATGACATGTAGAAGTGGGGGCGGAGGGGCGGCAGTGGGAGCAATAGAGGTCAGGAGGTGGGAGGGGATCGGGTCAAGGGGGCAGGTGGAGGGATTGGATGAAGAGAGCAGGGTGGAGATTTCAGAGAGAGAGAGAGGCAGGAGGGAAGGATGTGAGGAGAGATGGGGAGGGGGTGGTACGGGAGCAGGAGGAGGAGGTGGGTGGGAGGCAATGTCCTGACGGATCTTGTCAATCTTTGAGGTGAAGAATGACGGAAGATCCTTAGCAGCAAGGGAGGAGGGCAGGGGGGTTTAAGAAGGGAGTCAAAAGTAGAGAAGAGGCGGCGAGGATCGTGAGAGAGAGATTCGATCTTGGAGGCATAATAATGTTGTCTAGCTAGGGAGATAGCCGAGGAGAGGGAGAATTTGTAGTGGAGGAAGTCAGGGAGGGAGCGGGATCCAGTTCTTGCCTCCAATCACCTGAAAAATGGAGCTCTAGGGAAGGGAGCTAAGATGAGGTCATGCAAACAAGGATAGGGGACAGTTCCATGGCACAAATTCGTGATTTGGGCCCTCCTTTCCTTGAGTGCATCCATTAAGCAGCCCTACTCCAATTTCTGTGCGGCCCTCAGAGTTGTGCAAGCTTTCAAAGTGGCCCCCAGGAGGGAACAGGTTCCCCACCCTTAATCTAGAGCAACGGATGACTTTTTCAAGAGCGAGGGAGAGAATTCAGCCCTTAAGACATTCTATATTGCAGCATCAGACATTAAAAAAATTGAGAATTCTTGAATTGAAGTATATTGAAAAGGGGTTGTGAGGGGGGCGGGATAAAAACCTCATTCTTTCTGAACTTTATTTACAGTTGGTAAAAATTAACTTTTCAAAATGAAAATTATGGGTTGTACTTCCCCTTCAAATTATTATCAAGATTAGATTTTTTTTAAAAAAATAGTATAATGGTCAATCATCATGGTCAACTTTCCAGAAGTGGCACATGGCTTGCCAGTGTTGTAAGAAAAACTGCTGGGTGATGAATATTTCAAAATCTGAGTTCTTGCAAATTTGATCCACAGAGGTGAGGATAGATCCATAATATGATTAAAGGTAGAGTGTTTTGTGACCATAAATGAGTAAATCCACAATCTTATAAACTCCTTTATATGCAAGTAGTCCCACTGAAGTGTTTTAATGATTGGAGCCTTACTAATTTATGGCCAGACTCGGTCATACCTCACCTTTCTCATAATATTTTTCAGTGGAATATGGTGCTTCTCTATATTTACTCAAAGGATGGCAGGAATGAAATCTGACATTGAAAGGAATAAATGAGGTGGCGTGCCTCAATTTACCCAAACGGGATCGAAGGTTGCCAATTAACAAGCCAAAGTATGTAGGTACAACTCAATTTTATTGGACAGACACATAACATCTAGGCATGGCAGTGTGTGTGTTACTAGTTGTGAACACCAGTAACCCAACCTAAAATATCTTACGTGTCAGAGGCCACAGTCCGAGATGCAAGCTGGTTCAGAGGAGAGGGGGCCCAGCAGATAGCTGATCCGGGGGTCTCTGGATCTTTTGAGAGTGACAGTAAGGGTCAAAAGCCCACATGGCTCACTGCGATGCTAGTGGCCGCTAGCACTAATGACAGATGGTAAGGGGCTAGGCTTTCCATTTTATAGATTTATTTATTAGGGATGCATGTTGCAGGATCCCCTCTGCCAGGTGCAGAGAATAAGCTGACTATTCATTATGCTATCACTTGGAGCACAGCCACCAAGCGAGTTTGGAGTTTGGGGGGAGTTTTAGGGAGTTACTGTTTATTCGTAAGAGAGGGCACCTCCCTTTCTTACAAACACTCTTTGTTTTCACTTAGGCCTCTTTCTGTGTTCTCAGAGATAGTGGCTGTCTGGGGTTTGTTGTTGTGGCCTTGGAAATACACTTTCTGCTTAGAAAGTGATTTTGACAACTTTATTCTCATGGACCTAGTTGAATAGTGTCAGCCTGAGGCCTGTGGCTGAATAAGCTGAACGGAGTTGTCCAAATCTCATCCTGTGTGTGTCTCTGATCATGGCCAATATTGCCTAAATGATACATAACAACATGGATGACTACTCACACGTTTTCAGGGTCTATTCCTCCTTCAGTGGTGGTAAGAATACTATTAAGAATACCCCTTCCGCAATATGCAAGCTTTTACCCTATGGAGTTTGCCTCCTCTCTATCCCCCCTCCTTCCCCCCTGTTTTCTCCTCCTCCTCCCCTGACTCTGCCATCTCCGCTCTCAACACCTCTCTCTCCTCGACCCTTGACTCTCTTGCCCCCCTTCTCTTCACGCCCCGTCCGGCCCCAAAACCCCCGCCCCTGGTTCACCCCCAACATCCGCTACCTCCGCTCCTGCATCTGGGCTGCCGAACGCCTCTGGCGCAAATCCCGCTCCCTCCCTGACTTCCTCCACTACAAATTCTCCCTCTCCTCGGCTATCTCCCTAGCTAGACAACATTATTATGCCTCTAGGATCGAATCTTTCTCTCGCGACCCTCGCCGCCTCTTCTCTACTTTCAACTCCCTTCTTAAACCCCCCTGCCCTCCTCTGCCCTCTTCCCTTGCTGCTCAGGATCTTGCATCCTTCTTCACCTCAAAGA
>QEPC01005396.1:18583-44093 GCA_003113815.1 Sphenodon punctatus | reverse complement strand
ATTATTATTATTATTATTATTAATGTTCCTGCAGACATTTCAGATAATCTATCAATTAATCTTGACAGCTCTTCCAGAACATTTTCCCTGCATGGCCACATTTTAAGACTGGGGTCATGCACAAAGACATGTGAAGCATATCAAATAGCAATTGGGTCATGAAATACAGTTTGAGAAACACTGGAGGGGTCTAAAAAAGCCAGTGGCCTAGATGACTTCATTGTAGTGGACTTGGGGGAGGACATTTCAGATTTGGTCTTCACATGAAGATCTCCCCCACATTGTTACATTAGAGAATCCTCATGGAACAAAACTGTAGGGCTTACCCCTTTAAAAATAGACAACTGAAAAATCTGTGGAAAACCAGAGCCTTCTGTGTAGAGGCCTTGTGCTTTTGTACCAGTTCTTGCAGTGAGATTGTTGCCCCAGATCTCCAGCAGTGGTGCCACAGCAGTGCTGCCTTCCTCCTCCCCCAATAGCACAGTTTCTTCAGAATTTCTAGTGCTCTACAATGTAATGCAGACTGACTGGTTTTTTAATTAAAAAGTAATATTAGGCTGCTTTCTCGTGTGGTAGATTCTCTGGTGCCTGCATACTGTTTATTTATCTAAAGCAGGCTTGAACCCTTCACCTTCCAGTTTCCTTTTCAAGGAACATGTGCTCTACCACCAAACTACCTGAGCAACTACTGATCCCCTTTGCATATTGCTCCTATAAAGATCTGTTGGTCAGAGCTTTAAAAGGGCACTTCTGATGTGGCTCAGTAGCTTTGGGACAGCTACAGGAAGGGTCCTGAGTTCTGTTCTTTTGTCTTGTGTGCTCATGCCACCTTTCTGTCAGCTGCCTTAAGTGGGTATTTATTTACACATGCATACACCTGGTCTTACCCATTTTAAAGCCAGAATGGAAATCTGACAGATTTGGGAACAGATACTGGTTTGAATCCTCCAAGGAACTGAAACAAAGTGGGAAAAATTCTCAGGTACCATATTTGCTTTGAATAGCCATTTTAGGCCTAGGATCAGTAAAAAACTTCAGGGAATTTTTATTTATTTTATTTTATAAATTTTTACCCCGCCCCTCCTGCCATGCAGCTTGGGGTGGAATTGCCTTTGGATGGTGGATATTATCTTATTATGCAAAGTAGAGCCATGTGTACTTGGTTTGGATAAGGGTGGCAGAATATGATGGTTACTTACCTGAAATTGTAGTTCTTGGAGAGAACTGTCCATTTCACTGCTGTAAGCTGTACCTGTGCATGTGTAGTTCTCAGAGGTGTGAGTGGACAGAGCCACTGGAAGAACTAGCCCTTATCTCTCAAGGGGTATGGTAACTATGAACGTGTGCATCCACAAGCAAAGTATACTCCCAGTACAGTTACCAGTCCATTTGTCATACTAAGAAACTACCAAGGCTCTAGTTCTCAAACTGCTTTTGCTGGTAGAGCTGCCTTGACTTCAGTGGAACTCTGCTGGTGTGAACACTTTAAGGTTCAGAACCTGTTTCTTTTGTTGTTGTTACTATATGAAATAATACTACGGTCAAACAGTTTAAATGGAAACCTATTTCAGTTTCAAAAGTGTTCTGGTCCATTTGTTCAGCAGTGTGACTTGCTGCAGCTGCATGGTTCTCCTGAGAGTGAAATTGCATAACATGACTGTATGAACTACAAGGAAAAAGGCTGGATTTCTCAAAATTGCATCAAATACAGCATTTCAATATTATAGTGATTAGATATTCTGAATCTTGATTTTTATTTTTAATCCTTTCAGACTAATTTGGCTAATTTAGTGCCTCGTAACTTCTTTGGAACTTAGACTAGAATTTAATTTTACTATTCTTGAGTAATAGCTCTGAATGGTGGCTGCAAAAATTGGTTCAGGAATGAATTGTTTGAGCAATTAAGTTTTTAAAATCTTACAGATCTTTTTAAAAAGGGGGGTGGGAACTCCCAAAAACTCTTTGTAGTTTGTCAAACAATCCCACAGTGTTTAAACACCTTTTATTAAATTAATGCTGATTATTCTGCTATAATGCATGATAGACAAGGAAATTATTTTAGGGAGTTTCAGATACAGATTGCTGGTTATTTCTAATCCATTATACATAAGTCAAGTGCAACTTATAATAAATAACAAACGTATCTGTTTATTAATATTTTATTCTCCTGTCCCAAAACAGAGTTTTCTAATGTTATATCTGACTTCTTTATTGATGATATGTTTGGTCTTGAGTACTCCAAATCTTCACTTAAGTAGTTTTGGAGCTCCATGGATTAGATCTGAAGGATTTTCATACACCCACCTTTGTTTCTGCAGTCGCAATTTGCCTTATGCCCATTTCTTTAGCCTGATTAAAAAATACAGTTAAGGTCCTCTCCACACTACAGATTGAAATCATGTTGAAACTGGCAGTATCCTGGTTTATAAGAGAGCTGAGCAGGCTACACCATTTTCCCTGTGGGAGCATCAGGGTTTGTTCCTGGAAGATGGTGAGTATTCTAATCGGATCCAGCAAAAACATTTACACACACATTTAATAATGTTAAGCACTTGAGTAGCCAGTCCCCATTGGAACTACTCACATGCTCAATTTAAGTATTTTGCTGGTCAGGCTACAATGTCCAGCCCTTTGCAGGATCAAGCAACATACTTATTCAGACAGGATATGGTGATTTCCCCAGACATGCTGCAAATTTAATCTACTTCTGGAAATGAAAAATAGTAGATTGAAAGAGGTCATTGCAGTAGTTGGTTGTAGACTGAAAGATCTTAATTGTAAAAATGTTTTGGGCATTGTGAAGTGTAATGCAATGTGCTTTTGTAATTGAAAAGTGCTTTGCTTTTCTCTTAAAGGACGGAGTGGTGCTTGTTCACTGTAATGCAGGAGTCTCTCGTGCTGCAGCAATCATCATTGGCTTTCTAATGTATTCAGAAGGACTCAACTTTGCTAGAGCCTTTTCTTTGGTGAAAAATGCCAGACCTGCTATTTGTCCAAATCCTGGTTTTATGGAGCAGCTTCACAAATACCACCAGTGCAATAAAAAAGCAAATGGAAGCATAAATGATAACGAATGATAAGAATTGCAACAATCTGTGTGGCTGCATTATAACAGGTGGCGTACTGAACTATTGTACCTTAAACTATCACTTAAGAACTTACCTCTACCCTCATATGTATGCTTGAGATTCACTTTCTTTGAGTTAGTTATTTGGCTTCTTATTTTAAAAGTAAGAGCTGCTACAAACCCAAGCATGCTTGTACCAGAGGGGCCCCATTCACTTTGGAGGAACCCTTTTGGAGGAACCCTGCTGGTGCAAAGACCACAGCTAGAATTATACTAATCCACCCAGACATCAGTTGTTTAAAGCTGCTTGCCCATGTGCTGATTTCCATGTTTTATTGCTGATTTCATGTGAGATACAATCTAAGATTCCTGCTGGGTTGCATGCCCATATTTTCTTCCATTGTTTTGTTTTCCCATTCATAGTCATGTGACCTCAAGGGATCTGTTATTGAATTTAATGGATCCATGCTCATGTTACCCAGTTCATTAGGTAATTTCATTATGTGACGTTTGGTTACCCTTTGTCCTCCCCTCCCCCCCCTCCTTCGCAAGTAAGGGCTTGGAAGGGGGGGGAGGGGGGTTGGAGTCTATTAAAGGACTCCCTTTAATGTGTGAGGTTCTTTCAAAGTGAATCTTTTTTAACGTTAAATTAACAGACGTTGACTTGATGGTGGGATGAGAGTTCACTAGCCCTGCAGAATTGCCTGGGGATAGCACACCCCCTGCCTTGAACTCTGCTAGGTGGTGTTGACACTTTCCACCATGCAGCACTCCGGGGGCGGGGGGCGTTCCCATCGCAGCCCCATGGCACTGGAACACTGATCTCCCCACCCCACCACGTGACAGCTGGTAAGGATTTTGGGGGAAAGCCACCCCCTCCTCCCTATGGCCACAAGAGGACTAAGGTGGCATCGAAATTAATGCAAGCCACTACACATTCTAATTTCACAGTGATTTTTTAAAAAAATATTACATTTAGTGCATGCACACATTCCAATTCAGCATTAAATACAACTCGCGTGTCAGAGTTGGATTGCCCTGCCCTGACATCCATGATGAAACTCGCATTAATTTCACTGCTGAATGAGAAAAGACACATGTACAAGTTACTAAAATCTCAGGCAAGATACAAAATAATGTGAAATTCTGTAATGTAGGCAAGCAGCCTAAGATCCAAGGCCACTTTCAGACATTCCCCCTCCCACTCCCACCACTGCATATTCTAGCTGCGCGTTCCCGCCCGCAGCCAGAATATGCATGGTGTGTGCATGTGTCCGAACGTGCCCTAAGTTTTCAAATGGGGGAAAGGGAGATGGGGCATAAAAGGTATTCTTGGGGGAAGGGGTGGGTGGCATTTAAAGGACTCTAGCTGGCAAATGTCAAGTTTTGCATACTGAGCTAGGGGGAATATCCAAAACAGGTAGCGAGGGAATCGATAGGAAGATGGGAAGGGGGAGAAGAAGAAAGGGATCGGGATATACATACATGTGTGTCGTGTGGGGAAGGATAGCAACTATAACAGAAGTGGAAGGTGGGGGGACGCGGTTCAAAAAGGTTTGAGAACTACTAGTTTAAAAAGTCACGGTTTTACCTGCCATTAATGCATTCACTTCAAGGATTATTTGATTGAAGAACCTATATTTTCCCCAGAGGAACGATACAGTTCTGGCTTGTTGACATATTAAGTATAACGGAATTACAATGGGGGGTTTTTTGGGTTAATTTTTTTTAATGAAACTGAAGATACAGGCAATAGAAAAAGGTAATAAAATGTTGGCTCAAATAATAGTTACTCCACTTACTTTAATATCAAGTCCAATCTTTATCTACTCTACTTGATTGTAAATTCCAGGTAATAAATTATTCTTATAATAATAAAGTGCCTCTTTTTGGTGTTAAATTGAGCTTCCAAAGAAAGACAGATTTTAATAGAAATCCCTGGGTGGTTCAGATGCAAAGGGTGTGGCTTTTCCAGCAGCCTATCATGTGCGCTATCAATTAGCACAGGTCCAGCAGCCTATCATGTGCGCTATCAATTAGCACAGGTCCAGCAGCCTATCATGTGCACTATCAATTAGCACAGGTCAACAATCAATTCTGAGATGCCTATTATGTCTAGCTCTTCATTTAGTGCCACGCACTCTTAACACCACTTTTAGCCGAGGGCGTCTGGAGCCGCGCGCTAAGAGAGAAGCTGCGCCGCACTGACGGAAGTGACGTGCTCCCCGTTGCCGGCAACGGCTGGAGACGTGGCGCTTTACAGAAACGCGTCCTGGAGACCTCAGTTTTCAGGTCTCTAGAACACAGCACTTTGCGGAGGCATGTTCTAGAGACCTGAACATTGAGGTCTCCAGAACGCGTCTCTGCAAGGTGCCACGTCTCCAGCCATTGCCGGCAACGCCGGCAGCGCGCTGCAACTTCTCTCTTAACGCGCGGCTCCGGAGAGCGCCCTTGTCTAAAAGCGGTGTAATTCTCCCATCTTAATTTTTAGACTTTGCATATAGACACTTAAATGTATTCTTTTTATTCTTAGTCTGCTCATTATGTAATTGTTTTGGGTATTTTGGGATCATATATTTGTCTGTTCTGCACCAGTTTCTGCCTGAACTCCCTCAGCTTCTTTCCAGTATCCTCTATTTTAGGATACTTTAAATTTCTCTGGATTAACAGCATCTTTTTTAGATGCCTCGGTCTGAACCATGTGCTCCTTGGTGCCTGACGGCTTTCCCCTGGATTCTAAGTTTAAAACTGCTCAAACTTCTTTTTAATTTTTAGTGCCAGCAGCCAGGTTCCGTTCTGGTTAAGGTGGAGCCCATCCCGTCAGTATAGACTCCCCCTTCTCCAAAAGGTTCCCCAGTTCCTAATGAATCTAAAGTCCTCCTCCCTGCACCATCATCTCATCCATGCATTGGGCCGCTGGAGCTCAGCCTGCCTCAGGGGTCCTGTACGTGGAACTGGGAGCATTTCTGAGACTGCTACCCTGGAGGTTCTGGACTTCAATCTCCTACCTAAAAGCCTAAATTTGGCCTCCAGAACCTCCCTCCAACATCTTCCTAAGTCAGTGGTACCCACATGTTCCACAACAGCTGTGCTGTGCTCCTGAAGCTGCTGCTCTGGAGACTGTCAGACAGGTGAGTCCCCCGATTTTCCCTTCCCCCCAGGCTCAGTTGGGTGTTGGTGGGTGCCTCTCCCCGCCCTCCTGTGCTTCCTCCAACTCAGTGTTTGTTGACTCTGCAAAACAAACCTTTTTTGTTTTGCAGACACAGTATTTCTTACCCCTCGGGAATGTACACAATGGTTGTAGGCACTGGTTCCAAATCCTGAACCACGTTTCATATAATTGTTTGCTTCCTTTGCTTGCTTGTGGCATCTCAAGTTTACACTAAGCCACTTCTGATGCTACTAGATGCTTTCTAATCAGAATTTGTCTGAAAGCTAATCACCTCTCATTCATAGAATTTTAGGGCTAAGCAGGGCTTCAAAAGACATCTAGTCCAACCCCCATACAAAAGAAAACCAGTATCCTGCTAGATCTCATAATTGGGATAAAGCCCCCCAGACCGAGAAACACAAGAATGAGGCTTATATATTTGTAAATTCTGAAAAAAATTACCAGATAGTATTCTTTGTTGTTATTGTTTCATTATTCCACATTTGACACATTCTTTGGCACTGAAAATGAATAACGTTCAGTTTGGGATCAGTATGTATAATGAGGGACAATCGAGAAGTGTTATTACAAACATATAAGTGTTCCTTTTATTTATTTTCTGTTTTTTTCAGGGTTTAGGTTATTCTGGGATCACAACTTCATATTTTTTCCTGCATCCACAATTGACAGGATTTACAAATAAAAAAAAGATGAAATTTTGATAATCACATGAATTTAAGAACATAAGGCTTTCAGTTACTCCCCGCTCTGCCAATTACAATGGAAGTTGTAATAGAATCATAAGAATTGGCAATAACATGGCTGAGTTAGTATCTCAGAACCTTCTTGACATGTAGGCAGTATACCTTTCTTTTCCTTGGTATTGGATGGTATTTGAGGAAAAAATACAGGGATGTTGATGAATTACAGTAGTTTGGGTGGAAGCAAAGAGCTCTTTGAGAGGCAGAAACAAAGGTCTGCCGTATCCCTGTACTGCATTCATGGACCAGCCACACATGCCAAGATTTCAAAAGCAATTATAAGTAAGTGACAGCCAGTTCATAGGCAGGGTTGTTGCCTCTCCTTGCAATTTTAAAACTTAAAAAAAAAAATTAATTTAAAAAACAAAACACAACCACCTGCGACACAGAATAAAACTGAAAAATCAAAAGCTTTCATTACTTCTTGTTTTTAAAGGACAATTCCTTGCCTTGAGGTTACAGGAGGAAGCTTGAAATTGTGGCTAAAGTAATGTGCCCTAAAGGATCAGAAGCCAAATTCCCCACCACACATTTATATCATTCCTTAAATGAAATCCAGGGCATAATCTTTCATCCATTAAAATCAATGTGAGCTGGGTCATTGCATTTAATGGAGACAGGCTGCACCCCCAGTATTTCAATTTCCTCAATGAAATTTTCCCATAACAGAGCATGAAACTCCCCTTTCTCTATTTGGCAACACCTTCCCCCCCCCGCAAAATTTCCTTATACAGTCTTCCATTTACAATGAACTCATGGAAATGTAACACTTAATAACTACTAATAATTTAACTATTCAATTGGCTTTACCAAATTCTGTGGTTCCTTTAGCTGTTCCCAATAAAATCCCCTGCATTTGAATCCGAGAATCTTGCACTTGTGAGCAGAAAAGTCCAGTCAGTCAGGGCACCAAGACAAAAATGCAGTTCCTGGGGTGTATTGGGTTGGGGTCAGAGACACGTTAATTGAATTTGCCATAAGGAAGCTCTCTAAAAGTGGAAGCCAACCCTCATTGATGCTGCTAGTGTCTGGCAGAAGGATTGGATAGTAGTGCTGAATATATGGCTAAGCTCAAGCTAATGAAACATCAATTTAAAGCAGAGCTTAAGTTGTTTTAGGGCTCAGTCCCAGAAATTGTCTTTATGTTAGGGTTCAGCCCCTGGGATATCTCTTCCAGGCCCCATCACTGCTGCTGCTCTGCAAGATCCACCTCTCAGCTGAATGCAGAAGCAACACTCAGCCTGTTTCTCCCCTAACAGGGTTGGGGTAGCTGTGGATGGGCAGAGAGGGTGCTGTTACTGCCACTCATCAGATGACTGGCAGGGAGATTGTAAGCCACCCTGAGCCTCTGCAGGAACGGCAGCATAGAAATAGGAATAAATAAAGTGCTACCAAACAGCTGTACTGCAGTGGTAGCAGCAGCCCCTATTAAACTAATCTGGCCATAAGCAAGGACTGGTAAAGTTTGGATGGTGACAGATAGGATCATGGGGTGGCAGGGCATCTTCACTAGCCTCCTGAATACCCCTACAATTCTGGGTTCTTGGATGAGGAACTCTAGGGCAGGTTTGAGGCCTGGCACCAAAAACATTCCCCAACAACAAAGCATTGATTGAAAAGCTAAAACTGGAGGGATAATTAGTGAAATAAATGTATAATTCTACACTATTCAGGAACACATTCTCCAGGGGAATTCACTTCCCCATCCTGTAGATACTCATCTCCATTCCCAGTGGAAACACTGAGGAAATACACCTCTGCCCCTACTGTGGGATTTATTTTGGGCAGGGGCTGGTGCTCCCTGTGAGAGACAGAAGCCACATTCACACCTCACCCTTTCCCTCAGTGTATTATTTAATGTGGAAGTTTGCATTCTTGCATTTTAGCCTGTCACCCTCCCTTGCTTCAAAAATTCCCTCCCGCTTTCAAATTTACTGCAGCAATAATTTGGCCAATAGGTGTAAGCATTTCTGCTTGTTTTTCTTATCAGCCAATACATTGTCCCCATTTGGCAGGCAGTGGGGAGTCATCTCCTGACGGGAGAAATCGCCTTTATTTTCCTCCATAGCAATTAAGGTTTATGGATAGGCGAATTATGAATCTGTTCACAAATAAACATGGGTGAGAAATTTAGCCCGATTGTCAACCCCTACCACACATTCACAAGTGAAGAAAGCCTGCGTTTTCCCCTGAGGTTTTTTTTTTTATTGTGTGAAAAAATTAAACTGCAAAATGCCTTGGCAAATAACCCGGAAGAATAAGGACCACAAACGAGGATTATTAATCCAGTTATATTCCCCATGGTATTCCTCACAGCTGCGGTAGCCCGATTATTAGCAGTACCCGAGATAAAGCCAAAGGAACGTGTGGCATCGGGTACAGTTCTGTCCCTGAAGTAATTTTAAATTACCTAGACAAAAAACCTTCAGTTTAAGACGCTTGTTAAGGCAGCATTACAAATTATACTCAAACGTTTAACACGACAGTAAATTGTGTTGTAAAAAATTGTATGGTTAACTTTATTCAATATCAGACCAGTCTATACATTTTCTTTTCTTATTCATTCATAAAAAAAAATGATGGCAACTGAAATTAATCTGAAACGTGTGGTAACAGGGACTGAACAATACCTACCCGTGCTGAGGAATGTATACAGCTTAATTCCAGTTGTCATCATTTTAAAATCAATGAATAAGAAAAGATTCATTAATAAAAAAAGAAAAAATGTATCATGAATCTGATATTTAATAAAGTTGCCTTAACAGACAAACAGGACGATGCTATTTATTTCTTTATTTACATAGTTTAGTCTCCCTCATGCCGTGGCATCTGCGGCGACGTACAAACCCTGTGGGGTGAAGCGCGCTGAGCAGGCCCAATAAAACACCCTAGACCGAACGTTCCGCAGCGACGGGGCGAACTCAGCCTCTACCCAGCAGGCTCAGGCAGGTTCCCCCCGTTGGCCTCCTACACCCGGAAGTCATTTCCTGTGCCCGGCCGGAAGTGTAACCTACCGCGCCGCGCCCCGGGCGGGGTGGCCGCACCATTTGAAAGTGTCTGGTAGGGCCTGGGTCTCGCTATCGTTTCGTGCCGAGCAGCCATGGCTGCCTTTACTATGGACACGCCGCTCCCCGCGGGTGAGCCGCCGCCGCCGCCGCAGCGATCCCGTGGCTTTTTCTCCCGGGTTTTGTCACCCGCTGCCCGAGGTTGCTGCTGCTTCCTCCTCCTGGGGGGAGCGGCAGGGCTTACGCGCCCATGCCGCGCGGGCGGCTGCTGCTGCGCCGCATCTTTCAACGATCCCAGCTTTCACGAGGGAACGTGCCCGGCACACGCTGCTGGGGGCCGCGTGGTCGGACCGTTAACGGTTTCTCCTCCAGCCCCGCGCGCTGGAGCAGCGAGGCTTCTGTTCTGAAGCGCTGTGTCCGCCCGGGCAGTCCTCGCTTCTCTCCCCCCGCTTTTCCGCCTGCCTGTCTCCTGCAAGAGCCTAGCAGACTCCAGTCAGTGCCCCGGCTGGCACCCGCCTCTCTGCTGTGCCCCTGCCCTGGCGAGTGAGGGAGAGAAGTGATCAATTGGCCTTGAGCCCATTATAACGCTGGGAAAAACGTGGTGTCCAAGGGCTCAGCCTCCTGTAACAGGCCAGAATATAAAGCTGCTTCTGCCCTACATGGAGAAGCAGAACCGTTTACACAGAGAGCGCGTTGAAGCCGAGTTTCAGAGTACTGCGGCGCTTCCTTAATACCCCTTTTCGTTTGTCAAACGTGATACGCTGCCTTTCCTAACATTTATGTACTTAAACTTGGTGTTTCCAATGCAGGAGCTGAACCAATGACTCTGGGCTCCCCAACGTCACCGAAACCAGGAGCTGGTGCTCAGTTCTTGCCTGGATTTTTGATGGGGGACGTGCCGGCTCCAATGATGCCACAGCCTCGCTCTCTGAGCGGCCAGTCTGTTGGGGTTATGGAAATGAGGTCTCCCGTACTTTCAGGTAGGTGAACTGTACTGTAAAAACTTGTATTTTACTAATTCAAGCATATAAATCATCTTTTAAAAATTGAATTTTACATTTTTTCCTGTAATAGACCTACTATTCTGCTGTGTGTGTGTCCTCACATGGGAGCACATACTAGGAGCAGGGGGGAATAACCGCTTAATGTCACCTTGTGTTTAATCTTCCTAATGTTAATGCTGTTGAAGTGACTTGGAGTTAGCTACCCTAAGTAACAGGCATGGAAGTGTAACGTTTGTGGTTTTCATGCTGAGGTGTGGGATTTTCTTCACGTTTAACACTTTTCCTTAGAAATGTCTACTGCCATTTTTATTCCGACGTCATTGACATTAAGGAGCTATCCACTGTCATGTCACTGAATCAGGCGTAAGATAGCTGTCCAAGTAGATCTCTTGACATTCTTCATTTCAGGGGAGTAGTTACAGGTACCCGAATGCTGTATCGCATGCTACCTTGCGTGAAGTAGGCATTTCATTGTTTACTGTTCTGTCTGGTTTGTCAAAACATTACTTTAAATGGCAAGAATATTATTTTTCAGCAGGCTGTTTACCTTTAATAGGCGTTGAGTAATACATGATGAATTAGACTAGTTAGAATAGTAGTATGAACATAACGTATCACACTATAACTGAGTAAAACGATAAACAAACTACCATAAGCTGGCAGGAAATGTGCCCCAATGTTTCGGGACATGATTGGAGGCAATCTTTGGTGGTGTGAGGAAGGTGCAATAGACGCTAGATAGGATGCATTGGGAATTCCTGGGCATTGTGCGCTGCTAAACGTAGCGCAAACTTAATTCAGCATCTTATCATTTTTTTTAAAAAAAAAATTGCATCTTGGAAAGTCCTGAAACTAAGAAAAAGATCAGAAATTTGCTTTACCAATAAGTTTAATGAAACATGATTCCTGTTAAGAACTATACTTGCCTTATTTGGCTGAGTAGGCAGACATGTGCATTCTCTTGGGCGTGTCGAGGTGCATTAAATTGGTCTAGTTCCAGTGCTGCGCATAAATACTTGTCTTTGTCCTATTTGGTGCTTATCCTTTGATCTAAGTATCTTGTGAAATGACCAAATACAGGAACTGAAAAAATAACTAAACAATATGTAACAGAAGGCTAAACTAAAAAGATTCCAAAGCCTAGTTCACCTGATGTTTGTATAAGTGTAACAAGAAAACTCTGCGGATGACCTTCTTTATTTAAAGAACCTACTTTTCATTCTTGCCAGTCTTTAGCAGGGAGGTGATATCTGCATCCCGATCAGTCATGACAGATGGGGAGGGGAACTGCAGGCCAGATACCTAATTGGATATTGGTATTATGTGGCTAGAGGGTGCTACTATTGTAGTACGTGCTTTGCAAAATTAGAACTTGTCCAGAAAAGCTTGGTCTCACTATTTATTTATTTAAGCAGTTTATACCCCGCTCCCTTGTGCAAAAGCAGCTCGGGGCAACTAACAAACCTCTAAAAACCTACTAAAATACACATAATATAAAATCACATAAACCCTAACATATTCATAAAATATAAAAATACAGAACAAATATACACATAAATAGTGGGGCAAAAAACAACCAAGGCAACAACCCCCCCCCTCCCCCAAACCCCCCCCATCTCCATCACCAGATGGAACAGCCAGGTCTTGCACATCTGTTGAAAAGAGGAGAGGCCCGGGACCACCCAGACCTCAGACAGGAGTTCCACAGCCTTGGTGCGGCCACTGAGAACGCCCTCTCCATCGTCACCCCCCAAGAAACCTGGGGGACCTCGAGGAGGGCACTCCCCGATGACTGCAGGGGCCGAGACAGCGCCTGGGGAGCGAGGCAGTCCCGTAGATACGTGAGGCCTAGGCCATATAGGGCTTTATAGGTAAGACCCAACACCTTGAATCTGGCCCGGAAGACAATAGGCGGTCAGTGTAGAGCGGAGCATTGGTGTTATGTGCTCCTGGTGTCAAGTCCCCGTGAGGAGCCGGGCTGCTGCATTCTACAGCCAGGAAAGAGCAGATGCTGTCTCTTATACACATCTAGATGTGTATAAGAGACAGCATAAATAGTGGGGCAAAAAACAACCAAGGCAACAACCCCCCCCCTCCCCCAAACCCCCACCCATCTCCATCACCAGATGGAACAGCCAGGTCTTGCACATCTGTTGAAGAGAGGAGAGGCCCGGGACCACCCAGACCTCAGACAGGAGTTCCACAGCCTTGGTGCGGCCACTGAGAAAGCCCTCTCCATCATCACCCCCCAAGAAACCTGGGGGACCTCGAGGAGGGCACTCCCTGATGACTGCAGGGGCCAAGACAGCGCCTGGGGAGCGAGGCAGTCCCACGTAGATACGTGAGGCCTAGGCCATATAGGGCTTTATAGGTAAGACCCAACACCTTGAATCTGGCCCGGAAGACAATAGGCGGTCAGTGCAGAGCGGAGCATTGGTGTTATGTGCTCCTGGTGTCAAGTCCCCGTGAGGAGCCGGGCTGCTGCATTCTACAGCCAGGAAAGAGCAGAACCATTTAAGAACAGTTCCACCCACTCCAGCTCAGTCCCGTAAGCGAGTCACCAACAACTTGTGATCAATGGTATCAAATGCTGCTGACAGATCTAACAGGATCAGGAGAGATGACCGACCCTGATCCAAGTCGCAACGAAGGTTGTCGACCAATGCCACAAGCGCACTCTCAGTGCCATAACCCCAGACGAAAGCCAGATGGCAAGGGATCTAGAAAACCAATTTGGTCCAAATGCTCCTGTAACTGCTGAGCCACCACCTGTTCAATAACCTTCCATAAAAAGGGAAGGGATACCTGGCGAGAGGGAGTCAACATCAAGCGATGGTTTTTTGAGCAGACGCTGCACCATCACCTCTTTGAGGCAGCTCAGCACTCTGCCCTCCTGAAGGGAGGCGTTGAGCATTCCCTCCAGCAACAGCCGTAACGTCTCTCGGCTAGCCGTAACCAGCTGGGACGGTTCATGGGTCTGATATCTTGTCAGCTTGGCAGAGCCGGTTGTTCAGAAGCTACCAGAATATATAGAAAGGGAGACGGGATTGGGTGCACTGCTTAACTCTTGCACAGCTGGTTGCTGATTAGTCAGTATATGACTCCTATCAGTAATTCCAGCTCAGTCTAATGAAGCACACTCCTGGAAGAATTTAAATTATTGCATCCCACCATCATTACTTCCTACTAAAGTAATGTTGGTTAAGCGCTACAAATGCTTTGTAAGACTGTTTAAGTTGGGCAAAGGTAATAATAAGACTATTAACATGAACTATTTGTGCATCTTGATTAGAATCCTTTCAATTGTCTGTCCTGTACTTCTTCACATTTGTATTGACAGCCTACTGGGCGATGGTTAAGCATATCAGATAGACGATTTGTCATGACTGAGTTAGACAGGTTTAGCATGACTCCTCCGATTTTCTTTTTGAAAAGAAATTGGAGGCTCTTTATTTTCTCTCTTGTTGTAGGTGGCTCTCCTCCCCAACCTGTAGTTCCAACACACAAAGATAAAAGTGGTGCTCCACCTGTTAGAAGTATATATGATGATATTGCTAGTCCAGGACTTGGATCAACGCCTCTGTCCTCAAAAAGACCAGTAAGTGGTAACATTAACAATACTGATTGCAAAGCTAAACTGAAATTGAGGTATTGCATTTTCTCTTTCCAAATTGACCATTGGCGTTTGGTTCTTAAAATGCTACTCTTTTTAGTGTTAAATGCTGTGGACTGGCAAGGAAACTAAAATGCTAAAAACAAAAGGTTAATCTAAGAATAAATCATTATTGTGTATGTTGTCCTTTTTACTCTTAATACTGTTTCTAATCCTTGTTCTTACTCACTGCGTACTTTGCACAATATCTACCTTTTGACAAACTCTTAATCTTCTGTGCTGGGCAGCTATGAGTATTTCTATACTCTTTTTCTGCGTAGTTCTGGAGAGTGAAGGGTGGAAACGTTCTTTTGAAGTGTACGATGAGAGAGGCAAATGGCTATCTTTCATAATTCAGAAGACAAGCATTTATATATAAACTTTGAGTAATACGACAAATTAGCAAAGTAAAGCTCTAGCACTTGCATCAAAATTTAAGGCAATGGGGGCACAATCAACAATGGCAAGAATATTACTTTCTGTGAAATCAAATACTTAAGTTCCTGGACAAACGTTAGTTGATAATTCTAAAACTATTCCAACTTTGTGTTCAGAAAAATGTTATGTTAACGGGAAGGTGTGGCAAAGAATTATTATTCCGCAGAGGAAATGTTGCTGTCTTTAGTTGAGGGCAAGAATTTGTGATCTTAGCTTTTGAATACTTGCTTTCTGTTTGGAATAAAGAAAAGACCGGATTAGTATAACTGTAATCAAAAAGTAAATGTACCTGAGTTTCCTTTGCGTACATCAGATGTTACAATTACCTTCTGTTCCTATCTTCATTTGAACGTTAAATAAGTAATGTGTGAATACTTGACTGCCACTATGTGTGTGTTTGTGTGTCTCGTAAGCATTTATGGAAATTTGCCATTGTAGGGCACTTGTAGCTAAAATAGTGTTACTTCAAAAAGGCCTTTTGAGTAAAGATTTTGGTGCTACTTAACTTTGACTATAGATATAAGTAACAACGATTTGGGGGCAAGATGTTCTTATTTTTGTAGTTCAAAGGCTTGTCACCTTTTGCATGTAGAGGTAAACTTCCTAATGCGTTGCTGACAATATCTTACGTCAATTTGAAGAAGGTACTAGAGTCCAGTGCCTACAGCTTTGAGGTAAATGGCTTTTTAGCTATATGTGAGTACTCAGGAATGCAGTTAAGGATGAATGTTGGATTGTTTTTTAATGGAGACCTACTGGATTCTGCTTCAGTGGAGGAGTAAAATTTAGTTAATGCTTTGTAAGATACTAGATTTAAGTCTTACAGTGTAGCTGCAAGTACAAAATGCTTAAATTCAGTTGCAACTAGGGCTTGCATGTGGGTAGGGAGAGGGTTTCCTGACCATGAAAACATTTGCTACAGTACTTGTATAACTTGTTAATTTCTGTCTTTAAAAAATGCAGCCCAGCTTTTCTGTGGCACAGAGTCCATTGGTTGGAGCTATGCCAGCAACACCCGGAGCAGGTATGCATCTTGTTAAAGAATAGCTCTACTTCATAGTGCTTTTGTTAAAATGGTACAGCACTGTTACTGTTTAAACAGGGTTGACTCTTCTGTAAATTGCCTTGCAAATTAACATGTGTTCAACTTGCACAGGAAAGCAACATGAACAAAAAGGCCATCTTGAGGTTTTGCAGGGATGTAGGGAAGCTGGTCTGATCTTGTGTTCTGCTCTACTGTATGGAGCACAGACACTTAGAAAATGTTAGCTGAGGAAGCCAGCTCTGGAGACTACACAAGAGAGGAGAGCTTAGAAAATAGATGAGGAGCTATGAGGTGTTCTGATTGCTGCACTCCTCCTTTGTGAACCCAGAGGCCTCTTATAAAGCTGCCTTTGGGGTTGCTTGGTCCAAAGTGGACCCAGCACAGTTCTGTAATGGGAACGTGACATATTTAACCAAGGGTAGATAGCTCAGTGTAACAGGGCTGAGGGCGAGTCTCTGCAGGATGAGTACCTCAGTGGCCTAGGCCCATGCTGGAACTTTTGCCTTTTAGTGTCCTTTTATTGTAAGTGTTCAACCCTTCATCAATATGCATATACAAGCACAGTCCATACTCTACCAAGGTCTTAGGAGGCCTCTCAACACAGGACCCTCTAGTTGGGCACAATTTCTCCTGGGCAGGCTGGCTCAGCCCTTGTGAGGCAGAATCCTCCCTGAGAGCTCTCCTCACTTGTGTAGTCTCCAGAGCTGGCTTAACCCGCCCAGCTGGCCTTACTCAGTCACCCAACTTTGGGAGGCTTGCACCAGTTCTCTGTCTGGGTTCACATGCACCTTTCCTAAGTGCCTACTGGGGTTCAGTCCTCCGGTAGCAGGTGCTCCCATACCCTTCAGCCTGCTGCTAATCCTCCCTGCTGCTACTCTTTTTAGTGTTTATCTATGGAGACATGCAAGTTCTACTAGCCAGTATGTAACATACTGTTTCCTGCACATTTCCCCGCAACACGTGCATGTCTACAGATTTTGCTGATCTAGAGTTTTCTTATTTTCACCTATCAAACGTAACTTTCCCTTGGTCCTATCATCGAACTGCCTAATTTTCTTTGCTATGCTAAATAATTGATTTGTAGTACTTCAGACAAACCACATCTCATTTTATCAGGTTTGGGTGTATTCAGTCCAGCAAATATTGGGCAGCCTAGAAAGACAACACTGTCTCCTGCTCAACTGGATCCATTCTACACACAAGGGGATGCTCTAACATCTGAAGATCATTTGGATGATACTTGGGTAACTGTATTTGGGTAAGTGATAAACATTATTTTTGTGTTGAAAGTGTCCTGTAAAGCAAGATGACTAATTCTGACTGAGTACCAGAGCGGTTAGATGTGCACATATAACTAAGGCCCGTTTTAAACTGACTAGGAAGGAGTCTGTGGGAGATGGGTAGAGGCAGCAGCGTATGGGCCTGTCACATGGATGCCCACCCATCTCCATGCACAGAGGTGCCTCCAATGCCTCTGTGCGTGGGGGATCAGTGAAGGTGAAGGGAGCATGCATGTACTTTCACCCACCGGCCGCGGCAGTCACATGGATGCCCCACGCAGTCACCCACATGGCTGGGGGGGTGGGGGATGCTAAATGAGTTTTAACAAACTTTATCTAGACTACTCTACAGTATGCTGAAACCTAAGATCTATAGCCAATTGGAAGATGGTGTAAAGTACAAGGGAAAATCAAGTCATGGTCTCTCACCTATACCATATAGTAGCACTAGCAACCCCAGAACTTATGCTCTTGAAGTAGGTGAATGCAGTTGGCATGTGATCTTCCAAACAGGTACACTTGCATGAAGTGCTAGTCCCAATGAAGTGCATGGGCTTCATGTCCACACCAAGTACTGTTGCTCTCTCCTTGAAGGAGAATGCTGGCTAGCTGGAGTGACTCTTTAAGGAGGCTACTTTTGCAACCCTCATCGTTTTCAAATTACAGCACACAACATTGGACAATGGTGGGGTAATAAGACATGATTTTTCTTAAATGTTGACATGCTGGTGCTTAACATAATTCTAGCACAGATTGAATATTTAGTGTTTCATCTCTTACGTTTCTGATTGACCAACGGTTTGAATTTCTTTCGATTTAGGTTTCCTCAGGCATCTGCTTCATATATCCTACTACAATTTGCACAGTATGGCAACATATTAAAGCATGTGGTAAGTCTCCTGTTGAATCTCTGGAAAAAGTGTTCATTTTGCAGTCTAAATTTCACTGCTTCCAACTATAACCCATACAGATGTCCAACGCAGGAAACTGGATGCATATTCAGTATCAGTCAAAATTGCAGGCCCGGAAAGCCTTGAGCAAAGATGGAAGGATTTTTGGTGAATCTATCATGATTGGAGTGAAGCCATGTATTGATAAAGTAAGTTAATTCTGGGTGACATCACACATAATATCTGTAAGCACATTTGTCTCTGGACTTACTTGCTTTTTCTAAAAGGAATATAATTGGATGGTGAAGTTTGTCGTACTCTACAGGCATGGAATAAATAACATGTAGGCAGTAATTAGATATTGCAAATACCATAAAATCTTGCTGTCCCATCCAGAGCATTTTGACACTTAATTCACTTAAACTTAGTTCTCATATGATTAGTGATTGCAGACTGGTCAGTTTTTCTCAAACTCTGTTGTCATTGTAGCTTTCATGGTTTGCTAACCCCTTCTAGTAACCAACTTGTCTACTGCTATTGTTTGTAGACAGAACATGTTCCACAATCAAATATTCAGTGACGTCTTAATCTGTGCTTTATGCTGAACAGGCATAATTCTTGAGTCCCAATCTAGTGTTTCAGATAGGGTACTTTCAGACATGATGCTAACCACCCTTTAACCACCCTTGGTGGTCATTAATGCATGTTGCAGGGCTGTATTGGTGCCCTATGCAGCCCTGCAACATGCATAAATAACCACCAAGGGTTGTTAGCGTCATGTCTGAAAGTACCCAAATTCTCATGCAATGTAATTCTTTATTGTACTTTAATGTGTGTTTTCATAATTGCTTCAGTTAGTAATCCACTTTAAATGGAGTATCCCCCCCCCCCCACATTTAAAGAGTGTTATGGAAAGCTTTGACAGAGTGTCTGCATCCTTGGTGTCTCCGGTCTTCACACCACCAACAAAAACCTTAGGTACACCACTACAGCCTACCAGTTCTCAAAGGATTTCTACAATGAGACCTCTTGCCACAGCCTATAAAGCTTCTACTAGTGACTATCAGGTATTTTGAGTGGACCTAGAGAAAGGAATGTGTTACAATAAAACAGACTTCATAAAAAGGAACCTTTTCTGACTTTTTCCTTCAAATAGCAAAGCTAAAACAAATAACCAATTGGCACAAGCTCCCCCCACCCCAGTTCTTTCCTTTTTAAAGGCTTTTAGCTAGGGGGGAGCATTAGCACACTGCTCAGCTTTCACTTTTGCTTGCTTGCCAATTACAGTAGGAAAACGAGTGGCTTCTATTTGGAATCTTTATATAATTTTTCCATTTGTCAAAATGGCTTGGTTCAGCCTATCTGTGCTTTCTAAGAAGCTGGAGATCTAATGTTTAGTGTTTCAGATGTTACATGCCTACGTCTTCCATCAGATTTTCCCTGACTTCTCAAGAGTAAAATTGTATCCCCTTCCCTCCCTTTAGAATCTCTTTCCTGTAACTAAATTAAGCACATGCACCTGCGTTTTTTCACACTCATGGATGTACCCTTCTGTCTCCTCATGTTCACCTCTCCCTCATCTCCCCCTTCCTCGTCTCTTAGACTGCTTGCCCACATGTAGATTTTCACGTGATACTGAATATTCTACATGTGGGTTTAGTGGTAGGCAATATGCCTGTTACATTTTATTGAAAATAACTGATCCATGCCCATGTTATCTCCTTCTCCACCCCCCCCCATCAGGCTGGGAGGGGTGCTGCCCCCCAATAGCTCCCCGCACCTTTCCTCCAGCCCAGTAAATCATGGGGGGAGAGGGGGCAGCAGCAGTGGGGGCTACTCCAGCTACCTTTCTCCATAGTTCCTGAGTGCTTCAAGCTGCTCCTGATGGGGCCTTCCAGGCAGCCGCAGCTGGATGACGTAATCCAACTGCGACTGCTCTGAAAGGCCCCATCGCAAGGGGACAAAAGCAGCAAGAGGAAGCTATGGAGAGAGGTGGCTGGAGAAGTCCCTCCTGCTGCTGCCGCTGCCCCCAAGTGAGTTGCTGCAAAGGTGAATATCACTAAGTTTATTTTACAGTGAGATTCCCCTGCACACATTAAAATTACATGTATATTTAAACTCACGTGAGTGACAGGGCTGGATTTTTAGCCCTGTCAGTCGGATGGGAACGGAGTTTACCCATGTTACTTAATCTCACGTTAGTTACAAACAAACATAAGATTTAGTTACGTGGTCAAGCAGCCTTAGATTGTTACCCCTTTGGGGTAAGGATCTGTTTAACTGACTGTGTGCCAGGTACATCGCTGGCACTATATAAAAATAATAATAATGTTCAGATGAAGGAATTCTCATAACTGGGTTGTGTAACATTCACTGGGAAAAGAGCATCTATTGACCAAGTGTTCATCTCTTCTAGGTGGTTTCTGACAGACAGACTCCAAGGAAAGATGAAAGCGTTTTATCTAAAGCTCTGGAGTACATGTTTGGCTGGTAGTGAAGAATTACACTAAACATGGTTAGGGATGCAAACACATTGCCAGCTGCTTTTGGTTAGTTGTATAACCACTCGTGGCAGCATGTCAACTCTTCATCGTAGCTGTTACGCCTTCCTGGAATGAAGCACACATGTAATTTGCACTTTAAATGATGGTTGGATGTACACATGGCTTTATGATAAACTTAATCAGTGTAAGTACAAGTGGCCTCCGACAATCCTGTACGTACTTGAGTGATTACATGACAAGCAAACAAAAAAAGCATTGATCTGCTTTTAAGTTATGGGATTCTGTGAAACTTGCATCTGACTACATGTAAATGGTAATGTACTTCTTGGCTTCCCAATAGGGTAATGAAGATTATCCATTTCTTTTTCAAAAGATGGTAGGTCTACTGCAGAACAAAACTCTGTGCACCTGACCATACAAAGGGATTGTGATTTTTGCCACTTTTAAACTGTAGACATTGGATTTTAATTTAGATATTTAATCTGTTTATAAAGTTTGTCGAAGTCTGATTCTTACTGTTCATGTCTTTTTAAAAAACAAATATTCTATATAACTTTTCCTAATAAAACTTCATAAAGCTAAGGGTTTGTGTAGCTGAGTTGTGTGTTGTTTTTTAAAGACTGGATTAAGGTGGCATACTACATGGCCTTACATGAACTGTGCCAATACATGAACAAGCTGAGGAAGCAAACTGCACAGAACTGCATTGATGATGTACACAAACGGAAATTACACCATTAAGACTTCAATTTAGGCCTCCAGAGGTGAAAGGTTAGCATACAAAAGTTGTCCTCTTGTTCTTTTGTTTAGTGCCTTGTATGCAAAGATCAAAGGTCTGCCACACTACTTAAGAGCATAGAAGATGCTCATTACTAAAGCTGCTTTCCTATGCTATATGAGTCGGGAACTTGTACAATCGCGGCTCTGTAATTGTGGGGATTAGCATCTGTGAGAATGAACTAATACCCTCTTAATACGAGAGAACAGGTATCCTTGTAAAGGCTACATTTGGGGGCCTGGTAACGTGCAAATGTTCTCACAAGATAAAAGGGGATTAGTGCATTCTTACAGGCACTAATCGCTGCAATTGCAAAAGTTTCTTCCCCTCCCATGTAATGTTGGAAAGCAGCCACAAACTTGTCTCGATATAAAGCAGTAAAAACAAATTGTGTAGCTAAATGTTTATCCCAAACTCCTTGGTAACTGTGTAAAGGTCCTTGTCCTCCAGAATGAAAATGAACCATATTGATACCAGATGTTTCTACAGATTTTTAAGAATAATATACAGAATAATATATCAGCTACTGAAGAATCTGATAGAAAAATATGAGTCCATACTGGAAACAACCCAGCTAGCACTTTTCCTGCTACTTGGCCTTCAGGTGCAAATGTGCTTATTTGCTACCTGTTGATGGGGTTTTTAGTACCAGATTTGAAGTGAATGGAACCGACACTGTCTTTGAAGGACTGAGCCCTAAATCCTTTGTTATCTCTCCCTTACTACTCATGCATCTTTATAGTGTCTTCTCCCCTACTCTCAACTTCATCTTCTCTTGCTAGATGACATGTTCAAGCAGCGCTGATTAGAAATTTTGGATTGCTTCACTGCAGGCTGCTAATGGGTGTAAGGAAGAGAGGGCAAGTATGTCCTTCAGGTTGTTGTTGTTCTCGAATGCTGCTAATTGTGCTGATCTTGTTAATATGCTGCTGGTCAAAGTTCATGTTGGAGTGACTTGCGTGTGTATTGGATCCTTTTCAGTTCTGCAAAGGCTAACTAACACAATCGTCTAGCTGCTAGACTGTAGTGCTGCTCTTGAGTCCTATTTGCTTCAATGGGACTTGAGCCTATGCTGAGGATCACTGACCAGTTTAGGCAGCCATAGGATCATGCACACAGGGCTTCATTTCTTTTTTGAATAGTTCTATTCACATAACACTTCCTCGCTTTATAGAGGCAAGCTGAATGCAAGTTAGCACTCTAGTAAATCAAACCCCTGCTTTTACCTTCATTTCACTGTTGAAGTGTGACCATCCCAGTCTTAGAAATGAAGGAATTAAATTGTAAAGTTTTAAGTAACTTTCAAGATCAGTCTGAGCTATTGGTAGAGCTGGAAACAGGTGAAAGGCTTCTGCACTGTTGTACAATGTTTATAACTAGACTTCCTTCATATACTTACGAAAAATGCTGATCTATATCAAGTATTGAGTTGGCTCTTCTCCCACCTTTTCCCCTTACCAAAAAAAGAAAAAACAAACCAAACCCTTAATGGAATTGTCATTGAAAACTTCTACATAAGCTCTGACTTTTCAAGGGCTGTATGCAGTTAATTTTGAGTGCAAAACTTGGGTTTCCACCTGGGTTAGACTAGAGAGCAAGAACTTTGAACTAGTTTTGCATAAATATTAGACATTTTACTCTTACACCCCCCCAACCTCACTACTTCTATTTGTTCCCACAACAACTTATTTAGTTATCTTTACTGCTACTGCTTTCTAATATAACTCCTAAACAATCGGAAAGATCCTGTAGTGTTCAGTGCCTTAAACAGTGAGGCTTGTGTGCCAGTCCTACAAATACTTGCGTTCCTGGTTAATTTTTTTTAATAGAAGTATCTTGGGAGTCCAGCAGGTGAGGAAGCTATTTGTACTAGGAGAACGTAGGCAGCTATTTAAGTGTGTGGTTGATCTTTTCTCAGAGTTGTATATAACAGGTTAATAGATGCAAAAACTAAAGCCGTCAGTATTATTTTAGGTAACTTGATTTGATAACTTTATTCAGGTGAACACTTAGACAAAGGTGGTACAGTAATGCTGGATCAACACAAAATCTACAAAAAAAAAAAAAAAAGTAGAAAATCTCCACCTTGTGGCGACTTTGAGTTTTGCTTGCATTGTAACTGAAATGGAGGTTTATTGCTGCTGAGAAGTTAATCTGTCTTATAAGGGCTGATGCTTTGTTTAGGCTGTATGTGCTAGATGTACAGTGATGCTGTTTTCCCATCTTTTCTCAGACCTAGGAATAATTGGAGACAAGACCATGCAGTCAAGGTGCATACTAGGACCACTCTCTTGCATTGAGTAGTATGCTTAGAGACTAGCCCTCTTTGTATTGAGCGTTAAGTAGCTGGATTCTGGAATACCAGTGAAATTACAACAACATTTCAGCATTGGTTCATTGTTCTGAAAAGGGGGTTTGCAATGTTATATACCTTGGACATTTACTTGCATTTTAGAGTAGTGCTGTAGAGGTACAGTGCTAATGTCCATTTTTTTAAAATGAGGCTTACTCATTTTTGTGCACCCTGTATATATCCAGGTCCTGTCTGCATTTGAGTTGCTATATCCATAGTTTAGAATGCTTTGGGTAAAAAACTTTTAGATTTAAGCATCTTGGTTAGTGATGTAACAGTTCTATAGTACTAGAAATATGAACACATTTTGCCTACAAGCAATGAGATGCATAGCAATGAAATGTATTCATACAAATGCAGAGTGCTTTTGACAAAATAACAGCCTCAGAAATATCCAGCAAAGCTAGAGCTGGCCTATCTGCAAAGAATTATGACCCTGGATTTACAAATGCACATGCTTGACCTCTCTGCTGCCTTTGACACTGTCGACCACTCACTCCTATTGGACTCGCTTTGCTCTCTGGGCTTCTGTGGCTCCGTCCTTGACTGGTTCTCCTCCTACCTCTCTGACCACTCCTTTAAAGTCTTGCTCCCCGAGCCAAACTCCTCCTACCTCCCCCTCTCGGTTGGGGTCCCCCAAGGCTCTGTCCTTGGCCCTCTCCTCTTCTCTATTGACACCCTGTCCCTTGGCAAAACTATTGCCTCCCATGGGTTCCAGTATCTCTACGCTGATGACACCCAACTCTATCTTTCTACCCCCTGTCTCTCCTTCTGTCCACTCACGCTGTTGATGATGGCCTCAGTTTTCCCTAAAATGGGTACAACCCCCCTTCTGCTGTATGACCAAGTGCCAACAAACTTGGACCTGGAGGGCTTGAAAGGACAGCCCCAGACAAGGCCAAGGGCTGGCAAACGTGGGGAAAAAGGCTTGAGAGCATAGCCCCCCATTATGAGCAAGAGGGGGGCTTGTAAAACAGAGTAAGGATCAGGCCCAGCCACCATGGAACCCAGCAGAAAGTAGGTCACTCATGTGAAATACCAGCCTGAACCTGGGGGAAGAGATGATAAAGGAAAATGCCTAGAGGAAAGTATGGGGCTATTAAGAGGCATTCTTTCTATTCAGTAAAGCACCGATGACTGGAACGTGGAGCAGCAACCCCCCACTCAGGAATAAAGAAATCCAGGGGCTCCCTTTGTGTCCCAGGAAGCGATCGGTAGCCCTCTCCTCCCCTCCTTAATTACCCTCCAGCCACTGTTGTTTACTCTTTCCCCCTGTGTCAAAGATATCCTGCATCTCGGATGGCCCTTTTTGTGATGGAAGTGGAAGTTGGATTTCTCCCCTCGTTAGCCCATTGTACACCACAAACGACCCTCCCAAACTCCTTTGTTCAGTACCTTATAACTGCTCTATAGTTTCCCTTCCACCTTGGAGAAACCTTGGACCCCACATACATGCAGGTCTCCCTGCATGTGTCTGGGCTAATGGATCCCCCAGACTTCGGCCTCCCCCCCTTTTGGATCCCAAAACCGCTGGATCCTGAGCTGCTGATCCTGCTCAATCAGCTAGGAGAGGTAAACTATA
>QEPC01005396.1:1787-18483 GCA_003113815.1 Sphenodon punctatus | reverse complement strand
AGAAGAAAAAAGCTCATCTGCCTCCTGGCGGTCAACGGTGGAACTACCCAGCCGGAGGAGTATACAGGGATATGAGAGAAAGGAATTCACCGAAGGTAGGTAACCAATTCTCCTGTCTCTCCCCTGTGCAGGAGCTCTGAGCGTCTGGGTGGGGCCCGACTTGGAGCAGCGCCTCCCCCAGGCTTTGGCGCATGCGCCATGAACTTCCTCTGCTGGGCTGAGCCCCCGACACTCTGTCTCTAAGCGTGGGGGCAGGACTGGCTCCATCATGTCAGTGCGCTCAGCGCTGACGGACATGCGTTTTGTCCCTGCTGGGAATGCAGCAGGGACAACATCTAAAGCTCTCCTCCTGCAGTGTGGCTGGGGGCATTGCCTATGCCTCCTCCCTACTCAACCCCTAGGATGCCACCCTCTCTTGTGTAGGTACCTGACACTGCGATTTCTGTAGAAGCAATGAGAAATATGCCAATGTTCTATTGGTGATTATGTATGGTAAATGAGGAACTGTTCCACAGAAACATGGTCTAACTTTGAAGTGGATTTCTTTGTCTGGAAATTTAGAGGGGCCATGAAAGAAAACGTAATTTCAGCATAAGAATTTTGTCTGATCTGGAAAAGGGAGGGGTGAAATGTGAGGGAAAACAAAAGGCTGCAGCATGAATGACGCAGACCAGGATAAATCTATATTTATAAAGATAGGGATGGAATGGGCAAATCTTGAAGATGAAAAGGAAAGCGTGACCAGATCTAGCAAAAATCTAAAAGTATGGGTCTTAGCCTTCTGAACTGCATATGATATACAAACTGCTAGCTCCCCTTCATCATAAAAGCTGAATATTACTGATGATAGGGTGGTATTAACTCCTAAAGTGATCAAGCGGTGGCTTTCTTATGTATGGCTTGTTTGTTATTTTCAAACTTGGGCTAAAAGATCTGACTGAAGAGTAAGGGATGTTTGATATTGTTGAACTTTGAATTATGTCGACTTAACTAGAAGTTTTCAAACCAAGACCTATGGAGGGGTGTATGTGGGGAGTGTGTGTGTGTGTGTGTGACTCCTTCACAACGAGACTGGAGTCTCAGTCCCAAGTGGTATTTGATATGCTTTGTATGTTTGCTATCTAGAGGGTGACAGAATTCCATTGAGTTTCAAAATGAGGTTTTGCAGACAAAAGTTGTGAACCGTTGATTTAAATCAAACCCGTGTGTGTGTGTGTGTGTGTGTGTGTGTGTGTGTGTGTGTGTGGTCAGATTTTCAAAATCAGTACTATAAAAATGCAAAATTCCCAAAACATGCAGAGTGGGATCAGTTCTAACATTAGGGCCACTACGCAAGCTTCCATTTAATGTATGAGCATGCTATAGCTTATACAGATAGGATATAAATGGTACCGATTTGTCTGAAATTTGGCAGAGGATCGTTTGGGTGAGGGGAACAATCTTTCAAAGTTTCATGCAAATCTGACAAACAGTTAGTGTTCAGAAAATCAGAATAAAATAGCCTTTTCTGGCTGTTAGATTTTTTTATTAAGCCAAAACTGTACTTGTTTAAAAAAAAAATTAAAAAAAAAAAATTGAGCTGGAGTACGTTTAGAGAACTTAGGAGTGTGTTCCAACATCTTTCTTTCTTTCTTTCTTTCTTTGACTTTTCAAAATCCATCTGGTAGTTCTAAAGTTGTAAGCTTCTTAATTTCCCATATTAGGCTAATAGGAGAGTTTATAATGTCACTCATGAGCTTTTGCTGACTTGTTTTTCCACCTAAGTACGTTCTGGTGGCTCTAGGACTGCTGGGATCTGTAGTTCATACTACTGCTGTTCACTCTGCACAGAGAATACATTAGAACAACATTACTCACCAGCTAGCACAGACATTCACTTCGTGGTGGTGGTGGTTGTTGTTTTATATAGTGCCAGCAATGTACCTGGCATTTGTACAATCAGTATTTACAGACAGGTCCCTACTCCTAAGGGGCTTACAATCTAAGATAAGGGAATGGGAGACAAAGGAGAGGTGAACATCGGGAGAGACGAGTAAATTCATGAGGTTAAGAACTTGCACACTTGTGTGCTCTACTTAGTTACAGGGAACGAGATTCTGAGTTAGGGGGAAAAGGACACAGTCTCACTCATAACAAGCTCGGGAAGGCCTGAAAAAGGAGGTGGGTTTTCAGGAGGGATTTAAAAGTTGGGAGGGAAGGGGCAGAGTGAACTTATCCAGTGAGGGAGTTCCAAGCATGAGTACCAGCAAGGGAGATGGGGCAAAAACATTTAGAGGAGCAAGAGGGTCGCAATCAAGTCAGCATGGGGGCAGAAGAGGAGCGAAGCACCCGGGTAGGAGTGTGGTGAGATACAAGAGTGGAGAGATATGGTCCAGCAAGGCCATGAAGAGCCTTGAAGGTGAAGACCAGGAGCTTGTGCTAAATGTGTTCCCATAGAGCAGAGGTGGGGAACCTTTTTCTGTCGTGGGGGCCACGTTGAAAAGCTCAGAGGGCCACGTTGAGGTTGGGGGTGAGGGTGCTTAATGGGTGTATTCAAGAAATGAAGGGCCCAGAACATGAATCTGTGCTGTGGATCTGTCCCCTACCCTTGTGTGCATGCTCTCCTGTCTGCTCCCTTATTCTGAGCTCAGTTTTTCAGTGTTTGCGGATAGAGACCGGATCCAGGGGCCAGATCCAGGAACTGGAAAGGGCCCACATAAAAACTTGCCGAGGGCTGCATTTGGCCCCTGGACCTGAGATTCCCCACCTCTGCCATAGAGGGAACCAGTGTAGGGTAGAGAGGAGGGGATGGACATGGTCACAGCAACGGGCAAGGGGGATGATTTTGGCTGCAGAGCATTTAATGAAATTGAGGGGGAGCAGGGAGGCCAGTAAGGAGGAAACTGCAGTAATTAAGGTGATAGATGCCTAAAGCATGGACTAGGGTTTTTTCAGGTGGCAACAGCAAGGCAGGGCCAGATTTTAGCAATATACAGAGCGAAATGACAGGATTTAGCAACAGCCTAGATCAGAGGCTTAGAGGAGAGGGAGGAGTCAAAGATGAATCCGACTATGTGCCTGAGGGATGGGCTGGATGGTGACTCCCTCAGTGGAAATTGAGAGAGAAGTAGGAGGGGAAGATTTTTGGGAAAAGATGGGTTTGGTCTTGGCCATATTAAGCATGAGTTGGTGGCGGGACATCCAGGCAGAGATGTCAGCAATCTGAGTCTGGATGAAGGGGGAGAGTGTGGAAGTGGAGAGAGTTGTGTGCTGTCACCATACAGGTGCTACTGGAAACTGTTTCAATGAGTTTCCCCAGAGAGAGAGTGTGTAAAGGGAGAAGAGAAGGGGGCCCACCAGGACAGCCTTGGAGAACTCCCACAGAGAGAAGAAATGTAGAGGAGGTACCAGGAAGAGACATTGAAGGAGTGGTTCAAGAGATACAAAGAGGACCAGTTGAGAACAGAGTCCTGGAAACCAGGGGAGTGTAGCGAGTCCAGGAGGAAGTCATGGTCGACAATGTCGAAGGCAGCAGAAAGATTGAGGACCAGAACAGAGTAGAGGCCCTTAGACTTAGCTAAGAGAAGGTCATTGGTTATTTTGGCAAGGGTAGTCGGTCAAGTTTAGAGGATGGAAGTCTGATTGGAGGGGGTCAAGGGAGGAATTTGAAGAGAGGAAATCCAAACCGTGCATATAGACAACCTGCTCCAGGAGCTTGGAAGTGAAGGGCAGGAACGAAATGGGGTGGTAGCTGGAAGGGTCAGTGGGGTCAAGAGTAGCCTTCTTAAGAATAGGAAAGATGGTGGTATGTTTGAAAACCAATGGAAATGACCCAGTAGAGAGGGAGAGATTGATGATGTGCAGCAGAGAAGATGCAGCGGTGGGGGCAATTGCCATTAGGAGGGGAGAGGGAATGGGGCCAAGGGGGCAAGTGAACAGAGGAGGGATGTGACCTCATCAAGAGAAGCTGGGGAGAAGGAGAAGAGAGATGGGAGAGGGTTGAGAAGCAATAGCAAGGTGGAGTTTATCAATCTTGTTGAAGTAGTAGAGAAGATCCTGTGCAGAGAGTGAGGAAGGGGGTGGGGAGGACAGGGAGGCTTTAGGAAGGAAGCAAATGTGGAGCAAAGACGGTGATTTTTGGACCCTCTGGATGTATGTTTCTGTGTTCCTCAGAGGAGTGTTTGTTTTTTTTGTTTTTGTTTTTACTGCTCCAACCAGGAAACAGTAGGAAGCCAAATGGATTTGAAATGAAGCTGTCACGTTTTGCGTTTTTTCTCATAAATCACAAAGGAAAAGTGAGCTATGTAGCTTAGCTGAACTAGTCAAACTAAATTGGGCTGCACTTTTCCCAAATTGTGTATTATAAGTTTACACTTCACATTGTTGTCCAGCTAGCAAAGGAAGTATTGTAAACGACAATTCATTTATAATAAGGGAACATGAGACTTTTGGATTATAAAAATATATGCAAAGTTTACTTAAATATAAATAGAAAACATCAAAGTTACATGATCTTAAAACATTTCTATCTTAAGAAAAAGCTTGTAAAAGCTTAACATTTGCACAATTCATTGGCTCAAAGATATCAAGAAGTTATACATACATATAGTCCAGATTCATCCCTTTGCCATAAAAATGTTGAATGAGAAAGAAACCCAATAATATTTAGGATTTCAGTCTGAAGAAAACCAGGCTGTCTCTCTCTTTTGAAGGATGGAATACTAGGGGAGTTTCTATCCTTAGGCTGTCGTCCTGACACAAGATACACGTCAGTCAGTAAGAAGATACACTGAATTCTAATTGGCTCTTGTAAAGAGACCAATAAAAGTTTTGACTTTCCTCAAGCTCTGAAATGAAGAGAGGCTTTGTATTTTTTATCAGAGATAATTGTCAGATAACAGAGAAAATCCAGACCTTTCAATATTTATCTCAACTATAAATTTAATAAATATGTTGGCTGGAAAGAACTAACAAATCCTCCTTCTTAGTCTGGAAGATATCTTATGAATAGAACTATCTGTCAATCAGACACCTAGAGATAACACTCCAGACTCCTAGGCTATGAGAAAATCTTAAGTAAATCAAAAGAAGTCAAAATGGGAATGGGCCTCTTTATGGCCTTAGCTTAGACCAGAGCGAAAGTTTCAGAGAGCCTGTTTTATGGCTCTTCCATTTGGTGGTCTCCCTGGTAACGGCCAAATGTCATTCGGGAAGTTTAGAAAAAACACAAAGGAATGTGCTTTTTATGGGCCTAGCTATTCACAAAAGCTGATTCTAAATTTCTATGATGTAAGTCACAATTAGCTTACATTAAAACAGAAAGTTAACATATAAAGACTAAGTTAATACATTTAAACACAGATAGCCAAAATATCTTAGGTTTATAATTGAAAATACATGACAAAGCCACCTCCTTGCTTCCCCCGCCCCACATCACAGATATAGAAGCTGAGCAGGGAGAGTCCCAGCAGCTGGAGCAGTCCCAGACTTGGAGAGGCAGCCAGGTGACTCAGCCAGGGTTTGTTTGTAAACAAAAGGCTCTTCCTACATCTACAAGCATTTGTCCTGGTTAGGTCCCTGATGGTTAGTTACAGGGGTGGGATACCCTGCTGGGGAGCTGGTGCGAGGGGCGCTGGTGGGGAGAGGTCATTTTTGTGCATTCCCGTCAAAAAGCAGGGAAGTCATATACTCAAAAAAACCCACCTTGGTGTAAGAGAGAAGCTAATGCCTGTACAAATTCAGTCATGCTCCAAAAAGCCTGGAAATTGTAAATGAAGGCTCCTGCCTTAACTTTGTGCCATGTAAGCAATAAAGATATTGTACAGTCTCAATTATTGTGCTCGCTTTCAACTTCATGAACCTGCACTTTGCCTTGGGCTTTCAGCCCCGGTCTTTCTCTGCAGGTTGGGGGCAACACTGAAGCTGAGGACATGAAGGGGTGAGGGGGCAGCTTGCTTTCCCTGCATCCTTTCATTTTAGTTGAAGGCTGAAGGCTTGTGGGGAAGTGTTTGTATCGAAAATATAACCACACCTGAGGTTGGGATCGTTTATATTTTCTTTTGAACCCTCCTAGACTCCTTTTCCTCCCATGTAGGTGCACAAATACACAAGACCACTATTCCATACAACAGCTCTTTATTGAAAAGACCACTGCTTCAGACAGCTCTTTATCAGAAAGGCCACTGCTCTAGAACAGCTCCTCTGCCAAAAGACCACTGTTTTTTCTAGAACAGCTCTTGTGTTACTCAGGCTTACACACTCAAATATCCCCATGTTAATTCTACCCGTAATAGCAATGCACTTAAATGTTTTTAACCACGCTACAAGAAGAAATACAGCAGTTACCGAGTAGGCTGGCCACACCCTTCTGGGCTTCTGGAGACTCCATGTCTTTTTGCTTGCTTCTCTCTGATATGGGAAGGCTGGAGAGATGAGAAGATGTGTGTGAGGTCCCCAAACTTCAGCTAACAATTCTTTATATCTTATTGTTAGTAAAAAACCCAACCCTCCTCCTTACATGACTTATAACTGTCAGTACTATGACCCACCCCTTATACGTGTACCTATTAATGCTATTGATTACAAATAAGCTTAGTCTTTAAAAATCCCCTATCCCTGTGATTTCTCCTTCAACATGGTCAGCAAATTTATTCTTCAGTTTAGCCTCCGTAAGCCGTCTGGGTTGGCCTTCCACCCTACTATCCATCCTGTTAGCTGAACATGAATGACATAGATTCTTGTTGGGTTTCAAGGTAAGCTCTACTTCCTTGTTCCAAGCATAATGAAATTACAAAATAAGGCAGTTTTGACCCACAGATGCTTGCATCCAAATGTCATAAGATCCTGTTCTATTGTTAGTTTTCTTCTAGACTGTCAGCTCCCAAAGTGCAGATGTAGGCCCCTTTTGTCTCCCACCTTGGGCTGTTTTTAAATCTGTTTCAGCAGTTCCAGTGTCTCAATATTCTGTTCTTATGAGTCAGTGTTTCTGTTAGATTGCCAGCTTTAACTTCAAGCACAATTAAGCATATGAATATTTTGGGGTGCAGAGGGGCTTTCTCTAACCAGGGCCAGAGCTGAGCCTCCTCTGGGCATCGCAATACAGGGCAAAGAGGTTTTGTGAGGGGTGTGCATTCAGTGAGAAGCCCAGCTCCTCCCCTCTAATCCACTAGTCCTCACTCTTCTTACAGAGAACCTGAGACTCTTGGGAAATACAGTGAGCTGTAGCTCTGAATCTCTTCCCATTTCTCTTTAAAGTGAAGGCTTTTGGGGGTATAGAATTGAGCCAACTGGTTGTGTAGAATTGTTAGACTTGATAAGTGAATGGGGCCATTATAGTGGCTCTTTAATCAACCAATTCAGAGCAACACTTTTGCAGTTTCACACTGCGACAAAACATTGATAGCATATGCAACAATGCTTTACAATGCATACTGTGGATCCATTAGTCTTTGAATGTTAGTGTATTGAAAAGTATTGCTGTGCGTCAACAGCCAGTACTGCTTTAATGTGGATAATTGTGTTGTTTAGATTTATACCTTATTGAGTACACCGACTGCTAACATGCACATTTTCACCATTGAATGAAGCAGTCTTCATAAGGTATAAAAGTTTTAAATTAACTTTTCTAGCTAGTGTTCCTTTGGAGCATGTTCCATATCAAACTGAATATAGGTGGCAGGACTTATTGGAAAAAAGTTTTAAATGACTGCCTCAGGGTGAGATTTTATATGCCAGGTTTCAAAGTAAACTTCTGCTCAACATGCTGCAGTGGTCAAAAGGGCAAATGGTTAAAGTGTATTAAGCAAGGGATGGAAAACATGGAATATAAACCTTGGTGCCTCAATAACTCTGCAGTTTTAGTCTCCCATCTCAAAAAATATAGTAGAAGTGGAAAAAATATAGATAAGGGCAAAATAATTGAGTGTATGGAACAGCTCCTCTTTATCAGTAAATATTAAAGATAAGGGTTCTTTTGTTTAAGTGAGGGAATAATAAGGGAAACAGTAGAGTTGTACATTGTGGGGAGAAAGTGAATAAGGAACTACTTACCCTTTCTCATACTATAGGAGCTAGGAAGCATCCAATGAAATTAATAGGTAGCAAGTCTTATGCCGAAAGTGCTTTATTACATGGTGCATGACTTACTGGTAGAGAGCAGCACCATGGCATTTTGTGAAGGCCAGCAGTATAACTGGGTTTAAAAAAATTAGATAAATTCATGGAGGGTAGGACCATCAATGACTAGAATGGCTAAGGGATTCCACCCCATGCTCCAGATGTTCCTGAGTCTCTGGCCCTTTGGCCCCGTACCGAAATCACCAGCTTCATTCCCCCCCGGGGTCGCCCCGTCACGCCATATCAGACGTGCTGGGGGGATCCCGGCGGGGAACCCAGGAGGGGGCGGGGCTGCGCGGCGCAACGTGCAGCCGCACGGCCCCGCCCCCTCCACGCACCCCGCCGCCCGCCCTCCGAGGAGACAGGCGGGCGGCGGGGCCATTGCGGCCGCCGCGTCGGGCCGGCAGCGCCATGGCCCGGGATCCCGCCGGGGATCCCGGGCCGTGGCGCGCAGCCAGATGTTACTTTTCATTGGTCCCTGCCCGGGGTCCGTTTGACCACGCTTCCCAGGACATTCCCCCGGCTAGCCCGGGAAGCGTGGTTCAAACTGACCCCATGTGGGGATTCACCGTGGTGAACATCTGGCGCCCACCAAACAGACGTTCAAGACACGGTGACCAGAGGTGGGTATTCACCTTGGTTCACCGTGATCTCGTAACGTCTGAAGACACCCTCTGAAGACTGGAACTTGGGAGTGGCCAACGGGATGAATCCACCCACAATAGTGGCTTTTCATACACTTCCTCTGAAGTATCCGGCTCCTGTCAAAGACATGATGGTGGGCTAGCTGGATCATTGATCTGTTCTATAGTGAGGAATTCCTGAACATTCCTATGATCCTTTTACATGCATTCGGGGAAATTCAATTAGGTCTCCTACACTCTTGTTTGGGGGAAATGTTTGGGGTGCAGAAGAATGCCTTGCTCATTTTAGAACTTTCACCTATCCGCTGTTTAAAAGCCTATCTTGTCTGCTTCTTACTGTGCTGGAAGATACCTCTCACGGTAAGCTGGACGTTTGTGGATGTGTTTGGCAGCCTTTAGATATCAAAAGGGAGTAGAAACACTAATTATGTTTTGTATGTTGGGACCATGTAATAGGTTTTGACTCAAACAAAAGATAACCGCTTCCCTTTTTGCGTCCCTCTTGTGCATCTCGTAGGACATTAGAGTTTGAAAAGGAACGACTCTGCAAGCTAAAACTAATAATATGGGAGACTTGCCTGGCATACTGAAGAAGTCTTCCTGAATCAGGCTATCGGTGCGAAAGACTCAAATGGACTGATAACATAACCCTGTTTCTATATAAATACTGTATTAGGAGCCCTGGTTAATCAACATCAACAGACAGTTAAGGGGTAACTGTAGATAGTATGTATTAATGTAATGATTGTCTGCATAACACATTACATCCTGGCAGTATAACTTTGTAAGTTGTTTTCTATGCAGAAGCCTTGTGACAACATAACAGCCATACTAAAACTTTGCAGCAGCAACATCCAGCTCTGGAGGTATGTGTTGCCAGAGAAGTCTAAACACACAATGGGGCTTTGGAAATTCCTGGAGGGAATTCATACCTGCGAATTACACACATGGGTCAACTGAGAGGGCTGAGTAATTGGAGTCTGTATGTGAATCTGGTTATTTTAGCATCCTGGCTTAAATTATTCACAAGTGGTGGCAGTGTGATATTTTTACCTTGAGGTCTGATGAATCCTGGGTCATGACATGCAGTATGGCAGGTCATAACATATGTCATTGTTTTCCTTTAAAGGACTTGTTTGTGGGTGAAGCTCATGTGTCTTTTATAGAATCATCATAATTTGTTTGTCATGAACATTGGTCGAAACAATATTAAAATACAAAATAATACCTTCTAAAAATAAGTTCCTTGTGAAGGAGCCATCACAATGACTTACACTTACTCACATAATCACAGATTCATATACAAATACCAAGCACGACTTCTCAGCAGTACCCACATTTATTGTATCCGTAATAACCAAAGAAACCTACATTTATATAAGAAAAAAGTACAAAGGAGCAGGTGAAAAAAATATTCTTATTGTACCGGTTTCACTTTACCTCAAAACCTTCTCACTACAGGCAAGGCATGAGCCACATTTGCTGTTTTTCTCAAAACTTCTTCCTGTGGTTGGCTAACAGGTATGCCACTTTAAGTAGCATGTCCCAATGCATTTTCCCTTCAAGGAGTGGGCTGATCAATTTATCTCTTCTGCTTTCTGAGACGCGGCAGTTAAAGAGAGTATAACAAATCTTCTGCTTGATGTAATTCACACGAGCATAATCTTGATTCCAAAGGAATCTGAGTGTACCTACCCTCCACAACTAGTAGCATCTTAATTAATTAACATCTTCCGCCACAGGGAAACAGCATCAAAATTTAGTTGTTCCACCTAACATAGCTTCTGCAAGTGGTCATTTGGCATACCTTTTATATGCAGCCAATAAGAAAATATATACAAATGTACAGCCATTTCACTAGGTAACATACCGGTTTCCACCCTAACCATACAAGATGGAGTACATGGTGGCACCCCCAAAATAGGTTTAAGATATTTGTTTTGGAAAATTTCTGTGTTGGTTGACAGAGTGCCCCCATATCTCAGCCCCATACAATGCTTGGGGGTACAACTATGTTCTAAAGGTTTTAGGGCCGGTCTAACCATCTGGAGGGAGCTCCAGCTGGTCTCCAAAACTTTAGTATTCCAGTTGTAGCTTGCAATACCTTCATTTTGGTCTGGTCCAGATGATGAGCCCAACTACCTGAACAGGAGAACATAAGCTATTTTAGAAAATAAATTACATGCGTAAAGATGGCCACCATGGTCGTTCTGCACATGGGTGGCTGTTTTCCAAAATAGTGCCGGCAGCGTCTGCCATTTTTGGAAATGGCAGTCGGTCTGCGCATGCCTGGCTGCCAGCTGAGCATGCACAGACCAGCTGCTATTTTCCAAAATGGCACCAATGCCATTTGGGCTAAAAAAAACAACAACAGGCCACTAGTTTGGACTCTGGAGCCCTGCAGGAAAAGTAAGTAAAGCAACTACCCCTCACCTCTGCCCGGCTCATCATCTGCTGCAGCCTACTCTTGGGAGGGGGTAGGCCAGGGCAGGCGATTGGGCTATGTGGGCAGGAGTCCAGGGGAGGCAGGGCTGGGGCCAGATGGATTTAGGCACTCACAAGCTCGGAGTGGTGCCAATCGAGCTTTGATGTTACGAGGATACGAATTGAATTTTGGTGATTCATGTCCCTGGTATGGTTCTTATTGATTCTTATCAATAGGAATAATCCAAATTGAGATTATTTGTATTGATTCAAATTGGAGCCACCCATCACTACTAATAATCCGATGGAAGACATGCAAGCGTAGGCTTGGCAGGAACGAGTGGTGGGTGGCTCATAAGGTAAATCTTCAATATCCAACTGCTCCCAAACAGTAAAGCAATGTGTTGCTGAGGGTGCAACATAATGAAGATCTTGTTATTACTCTAGATATTGAGATCTATAACTAATCTCCATGTTCTAAAATACTGCCAATGTACTTCATTGCATTTTGTTCCTCTCCCTTTAGTCAACTAAGAACTTGCTTGTACAGTTAAGCAGCTTGCAATTATTCAGCTCATATATGTGTCCCCTCTGATTTTCACTTCCCCTTTAAAAACTGACCCCTTCTGTCAGGCTCTTCCTCGCTCGTTACCCTCTTAGATTGCTTACTAGTGCTTCTCCTTATACCAGAGGTGGGTAAATGGTGACTTGGGAGCAGCATGTGGCGCTCAGGCATCTGTACTGCCCATATGACTCCCTCAGGAGCAAGAAAAGCTGAACCACCATTTTGGCCCTGGAGCCTCATGGGGACTGGGAACACTGGGAGTGTGCCTTGCAAAACGATTGCTTCTTCCTGAACCCACCAGACTGCCTGGCAGTCACAGCTTTGGGAGAGGGTGTGTGACTTTGGGGTGAAGAGGGGTGGGTTAGGGTTTTTTATCTCCCCTACCCTGTTTATTGTTTTAATGTTAAATTGTATCCTGGGGCCCTGTTTTTAATACTTAAATTGTATTTTGATGTATTTTAAACTGTTTTATATTTGGTTTTTATATGTATTTTTATTATTGTTGGAAACCGCCCCAAGCTGTTCTTAGGAGGGGCGAGGTATAAATTCAGAAAATAAATAAATAAGTCATGATACGCCAGCCCTGGGATCAGGAGAAGCCATGATTGATGTAATGCATGTTGTGGCTCTCAATAATATGAAAACTTTGGAGTACAGTTCTTGGGCATGGGAACGTTGCCCACGCCTGCCTTATATGGTCTTTTCCTTCAGGAATGTTTGCTGCAGGAGAGGGCAGCCAGGTGCTGGGAGTCTTACAGCTATGAAATGGGTGATGTGCATGTATGGATGAGGCTGGAGGACAGGCAGGGGTGGAGGTGGGAAGTGTATGTATTGGCAGTGGGCAGATAGGTGATGAAAGGCATATTTATTCGGGGACAAGTCTGAGAGAGGTGTGTATTCAAGAAGAATGGTTGGGGGACAGTCAACTGTCGGTGGCGTGTCTGTGATAGGTGGTGCCCTATCGTGTGTGTGTTTCATATGCTTTCACTTGGGTTGGGAAGAATGGGACAACTGATTACTGTTGGGCTGTATATGCTGGGAACAAAGTTGATGGATCCGGGATATGAAGAGAGAAGACTGGGGACAACTGACCAGTGAGGAAGTGCCTGTATCAGGAAGGGGTAGGCAAGCAGGTGGTGGGGGAGTATTTGTGGAGGACAAGGATGAGAAATGGATGTTGCGTATGCATGGATGAGGGTGAGGAATAGGAAGGGGTGGGTGGGAAGTGTATGCGTCGGCAATGGACAGACCAGTGCTGAGTGGGCTCTATATTGGGTTACAAGGTTGAGAGATGGGTGATGTATATCCATGGATAAGCCAGGGATTGGTGTATGTATTGAAAACCGGGACATGTACATTGGCGGACAAAACTCAGTCAGCCATGGGAGCAGTGTGTTTGAGAAGGGGGCATCCAGATGCTCGAGTGGTATATATGGGAGGAGATGGGTGATGTGTATTCAGGGGGAAACTGTGGGGGAGATGTGCCCTGAGAAGGGAGGTACTAACGAAGGAGGAATCGTGGCTACAACAGAGATGGGGATCAAATCCATAATACTGGGGCAGGGAGAAACTTGCTGTCCCAACCTGTAGAGGAAAAGGATTGGGGTTGAAAGCCCAAGGCAGCGTGTGGGTGCGTGGAACATACGATTGTACAGTCTCGCATTGTGCTCACTTGCAACATTATTATTGCTTACATGGTACACAGGCTAAGTTGGGAGCCTTAAACTTAGTTTCCATGCTTTTTAAGCACATAAGTTCCATACTTGGTCAAACCAATGGTCCATCAAACCCAGCATCCTGTTTCTGACAGTGGCCAATCTCAGTTACTTGAAATACCCAACAGGTCACTATGGGGCAATCCATAGTCCTAGTACTATTTGAGAGGGTATATAACCATTCCCTATTAACATGTTCCACACCACTCATGATTTTATAAACTTTTATCATATTCCTTCTCAATCGTCTCTTCTCCAGACTGAAGTGCCCTACACTATCCAGCCTCTCTTCATAGTGGAGCCATTCCATACCTCTTATCATTTTTGTTGCCCTTCTCGGTACCTTTTCCATTTCAACCATATCTTTTTTGAGATGGGCCAACCAGAACTGCACACAATATCCAAGGTGCGGTCGCACCATAGACTTGTATAGTAGCATTATGATATTCAGTTTTATTCTCTATTCCTTTATGAATGATTCTTAACATTGTTTGCTTTTTTGATGGCCTCTGCACACTGAGCTGAGGATTTGTGTACTGTCCACAATGGCTCCAAAGTCCTTTTCCTGAGTGGTAAATCCTAATTTTGAACCCAGCATTGTGTATATAAAGTTTGGATTGTTTTTCCCTATATGCATTTCTTTTCATTTGTCCACATGAAATTTCATCTACCATTTAGATGCCCAGTCACCCAGACTTGCAAGATCCCCCTGAAATTCTTCACAGTCTGCTTGTGTTTTAACTGCCTTGAGTAACTTGGTATCGTCTGCAAATTTGATCACCTTGCTCCTTAATCCCCTTTCCACATCACCAATGAATACATTAAACAACACGTTAATGTGGGGGAGTCGATCAATGTTGACTCCCACACATTATCGCATGTTTATCAATATGCCTTGTGATTCTGTTTTTAATAATAGTCTCCACCATTTTTGCCCGGCACAAACGTCTGACTCGCTGGTCTGTAGTTTCCAGGATCGCCGCTGGAGCCTTTTAAAAACATTGGCGTTACATTCACTACCCTCCAGTCCTCGGGTACAGTGGCAGATTTTAGTGATAGGTTACAAATTACCAGTTTTAGGTCTTCAGTTTCATATTTCAGTTCCTTCCAAACTCTGGGGTGTAAACCATCTGACTTTTTAACATTTTTATTTATTTATTTATTTATTTATTTACTTTTAAAGTTTTCTACCCTGCCCATCCTGCCACAGGCAGCTTATAATAAAAACAACAGTAAACTTAAAACTCTCATAACAGGATTAAATTATCCTGCCCCTGCAACCCACTCCCCCCCCCCAATCCTCCCTGCCAAAGGCCAGATGGAACAGCCACGTTTTACAACCGTGTCAAAAAGAGGGGAGCTCTGGGGCCAAATGGGCCTCCAACAGCAGGGAGTTCCACAGTCGTGGAGCAGCCACTGATCCATTGTGGCCCCCTGACAAACTCTGGGGACCTCAAGGAGAGCACACCCCGGTGACCACAGGGGCCGATTCAGGACTCAAGGGGTGAGGTGGTCCCGCAGGTAGGTCGGGCCAAGGCCGATTAGGGCTTTAAAGGCAAGCACCGACACCTTGAAGCAGGCCCAGAAGATGTTAGGCAGCCAGTGCAGAGACCGAAGAACTGGTGTAATATGTTTCCGGTGGCCCAATCCCACCTGGAGACAGGCCGCCGCATTCTGCACCAGCTGCAGTCGCTGAACCGTCACCATGGGTAGCCCCACATGATCCCGGTGATTTCTTACTGTTCCGTTTGTCAACTTGCTGGAGAACCTCTTCCAAAGTCACATTGATCTGTGACAGCTCTTCCGAATTATCACCTACAAATAATTCCGGCATGAGTATCTCCACAGCAAAGGATGTTGGGAAGACCTAAACAAAGAATTCATTCAGCTTCTCTGCAATGGCCTTATCCTCCCTGAGCTCCCCTTTTAGTTTCTGGTCATCTAACGGCCTAACTGACCCTCTAGCAGGCCTCTTGCTTCTGATGTATTTTAAAAAGTTATTATTTAGTTTTTGCCTCTTAGCGAGTCACCCTTCAAATTCTCTGCTGGCCTGCTTTATTAACATTTTACGTCCAATTTGACAGTGCTTATGGTTTCCTACTTTCCTCATTAGACCTAGCTTTCCCTTTTCCCTTTTTTCTTTTCTTTTAAAGGATGCCCTTTTGGCACTAATACCCTCCTTCACCTCACCGTTTAGCTACGCTGGCAAACATTTGGTCCCCTTGCTACTGGGACCACCCTTGGTTGGTTCCAGTCATTCCTCTCGGGGAGGACCCAGTGGGTTGTCCTGTGAGCAGAAACATCTAGCCCCCGGGCCCTGGACTGTAGGGATGGGCGAACAGATCGTGGTTTGGGTTCGGCCGTTCATTTTGTCCGTTCGTTTAGGCTGTTTGGTTTGGCTGCATTCAGTTCGGCTAGTTCGCCAAGTTTGGGTTCGGCTGTTCTGTTCGGCCGTTCGGTTAGGCTGTTTGGCTGTTCTGTTTGGCCATTCGGGAAATGTTGTTATGGGTGTTTTTTTGTTTTTTATATTTTGTTTGGTTTTTTATTGGGTTTTATATGGTTTTCTTTTGGTTTTTATTTGGTTTTTTTGTTTTTATATGTTGTTTTTTTTAATCTAATATTATATCTATCTATCTACACGAAATCTAACTGCTATTAACTATTCTAAATACTATGAACTAAATGGATAATCTAATAAGTACACAGACCTACTCCTACAAACACTAAAACTAAATCACTAATGCTATCTCTATCACTAAGCTAACTCCTACAACTTAGCTTAGCATATATCTATATATGGATATCTATATCTATATCTATATATGGATATATCTATATCTTTCTATATATGGATATATCTATCTATGGATATATATGGATATATCTAACTATGGCCCTCTGGTCATTGTCCTTTGGCCATATATATATATATGGCCCTTTGGCTCGCAGCCTGTGGCTCACAGCCTGTGGCGGGAGTCACTGGCCGCTGGGCTTTAAAACCCCGGCTACTTCCGGGTGGGGGAGGGGACAAGCCGGCCCTCGCAATCAGTTTCTGCACTCCCCCCACCCCCCGGTACTCACGGAAGTCTTTTCCTCCACAGGTGGCAGCAGATCAGCATGGAGCAGTGGCGGCACCAGCGAACCCCCTCCTCTTCAGCCACAGATAACAGCAGCCCATCACAGGCAAGTGGACAGGCAGATACGTGAATCTAGCAGGAGCCGCTGGCCGCTGGGCTTTAAAGTCCCGGCTACTT
>QEPC01005395.1:2048877-2081699 GCA_003113815.1 Sphenodon punctatus | reverse complement strand
CCCCCCCACCCCCAAAGGCCTGGGTGAACAGCCAGGTCTTACAACACCGCCGGAATGACAATATATATATTATATATATTAGAATTATAGGATAGGAATATTTTGTATTATACATAGGTTAGGTTTAGCTTAAATTCTGTATATATTATATAAAAAAACCTACATATTGTGTACAGTATATATTATGGTGTGCAGTTCTTTCTGTTAACAGTGAGAAGGGGAAGGAGTCCAACTTCTGACAATAATTCTTTATTGGTGCATGAAATCGATACGGATACCAATAACGATACCAAAAATAAAATCTTCATTTGAAATTGATACCAATAACAACAATGATAACAAAAAATGACATTTTGTTATTAATGAAAATGACACATTTTAATAATGAAAACAAATAATTAGGTAATGAAAAATGACAGGGGGCCTTGGTGCACACCCCTATGCAGTAAGTGCTGCAACATAAAAACTTTTTTGATAAAAGTTCCAGATGACAGTAAGATTGGTGGGGCAGTAAATAATGAAGAAGATAGGTGGCTCTGGCAGCAGAATCTGAATTGCCTAACAAAACTGTACATTTAAACAAAATGTGCCTTTATACAACTAACTCCAATACTGTGTTGAAAAGTGGCAACTTGGAGGGAACTTTGAGGTCATTGTAGGTAACTGCCTCAACTTAACCATTCCATGCAAGGCTATAGAAAAAAAGGATGATATGATCCTATGATGCTAAAAAAAAAAAAAAAGTGGGAATAAACAAAAGTAGGGAAGTCATTTTAAAACCACTAATGATATATATTGTGTTCTGGGGCTCACATTTATTTATTTATTTATTTATTTAATAGATTTATATCCCGCCCCTCCTGCCATGCAGCAAAAAGAAATACTGGAGAGAGTTCTAAGCAAGGATACGAAAACAGTTTAAGGACTGGAAAAATGAATCTTATGATATAAGAGTTAAAGAGTTTGATCTGCTAAAATTATCAAAAAGAAGACTGAAAGATGTCTTGATTTTACTGAGTATTAGAGATGGGAATTTTAGTTTCGGATAGAACAAAAATTGCCCCAAAATGGCCATTTCAGATTAATCCAAAATTTCAGATTTTTTTCGGTTCAGGCATTTTGGTTCTTTTACATCAATTTTTTTCTTTCATTGTGCCAGTTTGGGTTTCTTTTCATTGTGGCTTGTTCCCATTGACTTAAATGTTAGAAAAATATCAGAAACCGAAAAATCCGAAATCGAAATGAGATCTAAAATTCATAAAGAACCAATACCGAAAAATCCCAAACTGAATTTTTCCCTGGAATCCCATTTCTACCGAGTATAGCAAGGGCCTCTGATACTTGTGGGTGTTTCACTTTTTCAGACATACGGTGCTTTTACATGTCATAGGTCCCGCCATAGCCATGGCCTGCTCCTGGCCATGGCGGGAGCCATCACTCTGGGCCAGACTCAGCCCGGTCACCAAAGAAGAGTGATAGTGGCTCCAGCCAGGAAAGAGGCAGGGAGACGCACCTGCCTCCATGCTGCATGCGTCCATGATGGCCAATGGCAGCTGCCATGGCAACTGGTCCCTGCCGCCACTCTGGACCACGGTGAGTAAAGCAGGCTATCAGATGTGATAGCCTGCTTTACTCCATGTCTGCCGGCTGACTCCTGACCATGGTGGAACTTAGCCCAGGCTGTCACTTGGGGATTTCCCCTTCTGCCCGAGGTAAACTCCACCACAGTTGGGATCCTGACCGAGGAAACATCTGGCGACCGTTTTCTAATGCGACACTGACATCCTGAATTATCAACGCTAAAGTGGATCAATCTGTGCCAAAATCATGTGACCTTAGGGGATCTATGACCGTTGCGTGGCTCTGCCATGGAGCACCCACACATGTGGAGGTTGTGGGGAGTGAAACAAACGGTCAGCTCCGAGTGTGGCTACCACGGCCATGGAGGCAGCCACTGCACATATTTTATTTATTTATTTATTTATTTACACAAATTTGATACCCCACCCCTCCCGCACAGTGACTCGGGGCAACTTGTCCTGCATGGCCCACTCTGCCTTTCCTGGCACAGCTCTGTGAGTAGTTGCTCTGTGGCTTGAAGGAGTGCACATCCTGCTGCTCCACTTACAGCTGGACAGTCAGATCCATGGTTCTATCCCAGGAGATTTTTTTTAGTTAAAGAAACAGTATAGAATACTGGTTAAACGGAAAAAGCAGGCTTTTTAGCAGGAACATTGGCAGGGGATTCTGGAAGCAGTGCAAAATAAGAACTCCAGGCTGTTTTGGAAACTGGTAGCCCGTCCTAGGGAGGGGACAGTCTCTATGGGGTATTACCCTGTACCGGTAGACTCTTGGGAGGCCCACTTCCGGAAGTTATATGCAAGTGTCGGTGAGCTCCCTGAGTCACCTTCCTTATTAGATATTGCAAATACCCCCTCCTAGCCATCAGTTATGGGAGAAGAAGTTGCTGCCCATATTGCTACATTCTGCAATGCTAAAGCACCTGGGATTGACCTAGTTTGGATAGATTGTGTAAAGGTTAACATGGATTGGTGGGTGCCAGTCCTGGCAGCACTGTTTATGGCAATAAATGAGACAGGCATTATTCCAAAAGCATGGGGGACTGCTATAATTGTACCTATCTATAAGAAAGGGTCGAGATCAGACCCAGCTGCCTATAGGTCAATCAGCTTGCTGAATGTAATTAGTAAGATCTATGGAAAGATCCTCTTATTGAGATTAAATCACTGGATTCATAGTGAGAATATAATGCCAGTGCAACAAGCAGGGTTCATGAAGGGAAAATCGACAATAGGCCAGTGTCGGATATTACAATAGCTATCTGAAAAATATAAGGCTTTGAACAAGCACCTTTTTGTGACCTTCCTGGACTTCCGCTCTGCCTTTGACACCGTTAGTAGGCAATGTCTTTGGGGAAAACTGAGTGGTACCTCGATTGATAAGAGACTGTTGGTATTACTGTGTAGCCTCCATGTGGATACATCATTGAGGGTTAGACTGGATAAGAAGGGGTATATTTCGGGCAAGGTTAGCACCTTTAGAGGAGTTAGGCAGGGGTGTGTACTTTCCCCCACTCTCTTTAATTTACATCTTAATGATTTACCCCTGTTATTGACTGCTATGGATTTTTTTCCACCAAAGTTGGCAGATGCATCATTAGGATGTTTATTGTATGCAGACGATTTGGCAGTACTTTTCCAGACAAAGGTGGGATTAGCTCAGCAGCTAAAGGCAGTTTCTGGATATTGTGTGTACAGAACAAGTTGGAAATAAATTAAAGTAAGTCCAAAGTTATGGTGTTTTCATCTGAGAGGAAGATATATGGCTGGGAAATTGATAACCATCTACTCCAGCAAGTAACCCAATTCAAGTATTTAGGGGTGTCCTTCCAGAAAATGGGAAAATGGAACGAGCATATTCGGAGGGTGGTGGATGCCTCTCGAGCCCCATCTTTGGCAATAGCCAGGCTGTTTGTAAAAACTGAAAAAACGACCCTGAAGTTGGCTATTCAGGTTTTCAGTCGAAAGGTGGCTGCAGCACTTCTTTATGGGGTGGAACTATGGAGACCCTTATCTAACTTTTCATTAAGCTCAATACAATCTGTCTTTTTACAAAGAGTGCTGAGAGCGCCGAGGGGTACCCCGGCGGCAACAATCCAGCTGGAAGTTGGCCAAATGGACTGGGATTCACTGGTCTGGGAATATACCATTAGGTATTGGTTTAGGTGTTTGAAAGCTGGTAAGACTGAAGGGGGATTGGATTCATACTTGTTTAGGGATAGCTTCAATGACCCATGGTTTTGCTGCCTGGAGGAATATCTGTGCAAATTGGGATTCTCCATGAATTATATAGGTATGAAGCCTCTCGATTTTGTACAAAAAGAGGTGGTGACCCGTATAAGGGATGTTGCAAGGCAACAGGATCAAGCTGCCACGTGTGGAACTCTCCACCTCCGTGGCTATCATTTATGGACACCAGGTGTGGAAAATATGGCAGTCTATTTGCTTGCAGATTTGCCACCTAGGGGCAAATATTTAATAATGTGCGCTCGATTAAATGGCTACCTTCCAGGGTTTTTGAAGGACGATTGGCGGGTATACCTTTTGCGGAGAGACTATGTCCAGCTGATTATGTTTCTGTGGAGACACCACAACATATGCTCTTCGAGTGTCACCTGTACGATGTTCAGAGAATGCTATATCTAAAATCTTTTTTGGAACGCTATCCAGGAAGGTCCCCTAAGTGTCTATTGGTCTCTGCTCTAACAATCCCAGAATATGCTCGGGCAATCGCAAAATTCCTTACTCAGGCGTTTATTGTGCGACAATCTTTTCTAGACTACAAAATTAAGATCAGAGTTGATGATTCGCCATTGTGAGGGGGTCTTATTGGGAGACACATTTGAGTATGATATTATTATCATTTTATTTATATTTGTTAACATGTGCCATTTTGTATTCTATATCTTTTATATTTTAGTTTGTATATATCTGTGTTTTTTTATGTTTTTGTGGCTGTAGCCGATGGCTCAGCTGAATAAATTTGAATTTGAAAATTTGATCCATGGTTCATGTGTGGCCATGGGTGGCCATGCGGGGTAGCATCTTGTCTGAAACTAGAACTGCAGCAGGTAACACTTTAGCTACCCATGGGTAACCACATTTTTGGGCACCCCCAGTGGCCATCTGATGGGGTACCTGGTCCCCCATCGAATATCCAGTGCCTGAAAGTGCAGGTATTAATGTGGCATCCTGGGACCCCCAAGAACACCCCAGGACACTAGTCCTGGAACCCATGGCTCCCTGGGCTCTCCTCACTGGCTAGACTGCTGCTCCTCTGGTCCAGAGGACTCCTGACTGCTCCCTGCTTCTCCCCGGCTCGCACGTTGATCAGATGAGTGAGGAACTTTCCTGTTTGGGTTTTTCTTAAGGGGATGAAGTAAGGTGGCCTCCTCCCATCTACATGTGCCCCTCTAAAGGGTTCCCCATTTCCAGTTGGACCCATATCAGAGGAGAACACACTCCCCCATTTGGGGTCCTGCTGGGTATGGGGGACCCATTAGAAGAGCACATGCAAATGGGGAAGGCCTCCTTGCTCCCTCCTGCCTCACCCCCCTGCTTAGAAAAAGTTGAGCAGGGAAGTTCCCTGCTCAGCTGAGTGGTGTGCAGGCCAAGGAGAAGCAGGGAGGAACCAGGTGTCCGGCTCAGAGGAGCAGTAGCCCCGCCAGTGAGGTGAATCAGCTTGAGACCAATGAGTTGGGTAGCCTGTCGAGTCGTATTCGGGTACCAGTTAGTGCCCAAATGCAACTGGGGCAAGTTGGGCACACCAAAGTCAACGGGGTGCCTGATTGGCTGGGTACCTGCTTGCAGCTCTAGAAAACATTCATAGATGTAACAAGATCCAACAGCTGGAAGTTGGACAAATTCAGCCTCAAAATCAAACACAACTTCCCAATAATGAGGGAGTTGCTTTCTAAGGGAGGTGATAGACTCTTAAAGCCTTTTGATTAGATACCTTCCTAAGAGATATGTTTAATCTAACTGGGATAAATTCTATAGCATGTGTTTACAGGAGATGACACAAGATTATCATTATAGTCCCTTCTAACTTATGAAATTATTAATTATAGAATTCCCAATCTATATCTTATTAAGGCGATCTAAATCTTGACTTAATAAAGATATGTGCTTTAAAATGAGTTGCAGAAATGAATTGAGGTCCTTTAAGTCTGTTCTACCTTGCAAGGAACAACACTGCAAAAGCTTTTGCTAATTTTCTTGGATTAATTCTTGTATTATGGTACCCCTGTACTGTGTTCCCCACCCTGGTGTTCAGTTCAGTGACCCAGCATCCAATTGTCTTGCCTCTAATGAAAATTATTTACTTCATCTTATTATTTTTAAAATGGATTCAGTTTCTCCTTGGCAACAAACGTCTATAATATTTCTGCAAAAGAAATTAAGATTATAGGAAAACATCATTGATCTTGGCTCTAACTTTGTTTTTTCAGAATTTAGGTTTAGTGCTGGCTGGTGGAGTTTGAAACACCAACCTTCTCATTTCAAACCACAGTACATAAATTTAAGACATTTTCCCTCTTGCAAGGTCATTACTGGTTGCGATTTAGGTAATGCATTAAGCTGTTCCAGTCGTATTTTGTATACTTGGCATCTATATTTTACCCTCTGGTACTATAATATGTGCTATGGAGACTCTCCTCCCCAGTACTTTTTCCTTGGTCATGTCCATCCAGAAATAGACTCTGCTAGTGTAAAAGTGGAGAGAGATATTATTGATATTTCATGAATGGCATGGTTGGTTGGGGCAACAAGAGGAAAGTGCAACTATCCCATTAATTTAAAAAGCTGGGCATAATTTTAAGTAATGCATGTGCTACCTAATGTTATTGAAACATAAGCCAAGCTGCAGCAGATGCAGAGCTGCCAACTTTTCAAAAGATTCTGAATATTATTTTTTTTAATCTTAGATGAGAAAATTTCCAAATATATACAACATACCCTCCAATAGTATTTTACACTTTTTGGTCAGTACAATAATGGTTTTTGTTATCTCATACTACCTTCCCTGCAGTGTAAGGTATTATACCAGGTTCAGCAGACAATGGGGGATCATTAACATTTCATTGATCCAGCCAAAGAGGGGCCACTCTCTGCCTGGTTTAATGGCCCTGGCTGCTCTTATTGTTGGTCACTGCTGAGGGGTGGGGGTGGAGAATCTTCTGCACCTTTTCTCACTTTAGCAAGCTTGGGATAAGCACCACTATCAAAGAACAAGGAAAGATAACACCCAGGAAGGAAGGAACTGAGTGCCTGGCATCAACATTAAAACGTTGGCCCCTTTTAAACAGGCAGGGTGGGGTGGGGTCCGTGTGTGGCGGATGGAGCACCGCTGCAGGGGTGATGCGTGTGGGGAGGTGCAGACAGACACCCACCCACCTCCACCCATCTACATGCATGGAGCAACCTGCCTTTTCACCGGTTGCTCCACGCGTGGGTGACGGGTGGAGATGGGTGGGTCGCAGGAGCACATGCGCATGCATGCCTGCACACCCACCGTGGCACCCACACATCCACATGCAGTGGATCTGCGTGTGCATGTGTAAGTCCGTCTCGTGTAAAAAGGGCCTAAAATAAGAGGGGCATGAGTGAGTTTGAGAGACATAATTCTTTAGCACACTGAAAGGGACTGTCACTGCTTCCACCTGTGAGCCTCTGAAAAACTTTAGAGCCAAAGTCAATGCACATATTTGACAATTTTGACTTTTTAATAGACTGAGCTGTAATTTCAACCATCAGTCCTGCACATGTCTAGACACAGAGCCTCTCAAACAGACATGCTTTTTTTCAGCTCGGCTCCAATATTAGTCAGTAGGCTATTACACATTTTCATAAATGGGTGCTTTTCATAAACACATGCACATTTATACAGATTAGGGGGCATGAAGTGTACCTATTGTTCTCCATCAAATGTTGGAGGGTATGCACAAAAAGCCCCACAACAGTTGTGCACAAAAAGCCTTAGAATCTGTAACAGGGGGAAATGATTTTTTCATACCATAGAAGAAATACAGAACCAAAAGCTTTAACAATAATCAGAGACACAATATCCATCATATTATTTTAATTATTTATTATTGGTATTGTGATAGCACCAAAAGATATGGGGGTCTCATTTCAATAGGTGCTGTGTAATCATAATAGAAGTGTCCCATTCCTCCCTCCTGAAGCATTACAGTTTTAAAAAACCTTGAAGAACAGACAAAAGGAAATAAATATGCATAAGCAATGATTTGATTGCGATCTGGGTTAAAAGGAAAAGGTCTACAATGCCTGTGCCTTAATCCTGCCTGATTTTCCTCCCATTGCTTCTCCCTCATGATCCTTCTGCTTTTTTATTTGTAGCAGGGTCACTATAAGTCCTTGCAGGATCAGGCCCAGAGGACTATATGTCCTCACAGAGAATCCTACCCCCCTTGAGCAAACTTTGGGTTTGGTTCCTGGAGCCTCCACACACACATAAGCCACCCTGAGCCCTTGTGGGAAGGGCGGTGTATAAATCTGAATTAATAAATAATAAAAAAATGTGTTTGCTGAATAAACAAATACTGGTGCATGAGAACCAAGTAGTGTCGGTGGTCTGCTTGTCCCAGATCCAGCAAATACTTATACCAGAGCAGTCCTGTCTGGCCCCAGCATCATTAGGCACAATTTTAGTTAGTAGGTTCCAGGAAAATGTCAGAAGAAAAAAGTTGTTGCTGTATCTGGGGAAAGGATGCTTTGATAATCAATAAGCCTTGACCAGCAAATAGAAAAACAACATCACATTCCACAAACAGTGGGAAACTGAAGTAACTACTTCAAATTAATAAATAAATAAATAAATTAATAATAATAAATCCTGCAACAGCATATCAAAAAGGCATAATCATCTGCCTTTATAAAATAGAATAGAAATACAAATAATAATCATGTAAAAATATTATTATTATTATTATTATTATTATTATTTATTTTATTTTATTAATTTATTATTATTATTATTATTATTAACAAACATTTATATAGCACAAGCAGTGTACCTGGCACTTTACAAAGTAATAAAATAGACATGGTCCCTGCCCCTAGGGCTTACAATCTGAGAGACAGGAGCTGGGGGAGAGACTTAGGAAGGGGAACAGAGGGAGAGACAAGGGGTCTAACATTCATGAAGATGCGAGGTCTCAAGTGCACGTACTTGGCTTGGTTACGATGAGAATGACAGCAGGCAGGTCCATGTTGCAAGGATAAGGGTAAACCGATCGTAGGTATAGGAATAGTGGCTCAGCAGGATAAAGAGTCAGACAGAGCAGAGCGAAAGAGGTGAGTTTTAAGGAGAGATTTGAAGGTATGAAGGGAGGGGGCAAGGCGGATGTGGACAGGGAGGGAGTTCCAGGCATGGGGGGCAGCAAGTGAGAAGGGACGAAGGCGCTTAGGGGAGCAGGGAAGGCGTGGAAGGGTGAGAGAAGGGACAGAGGAGGAGCGAAGTGCACGGGCTGGAGTATGGAGGGCGATAAGTGCAGAGAGGTAGGGGGGAGCAAGGTTGTGAAGAGCTTTATAGGTGAAGACTAGGAGCTTGTGCAGGATTCGTTCAGGAAGGGGAAGCCAGTGAAGCGAAGAGAGGAGGGGCTGCACATGGTCGAAGCGACTGGCGAGGTAGATGACCCTGGCAGCAGAGTTTTGGACAGAGATGAGGGGAGAAAGGTGAGACCGGGGAAGGCCAGTGAGAAGGAGGTTACAGTAATCGAGGCGAGAGATGACCAGAGCATGAACAAGAGTTTTGGCAGACGAGACAGAGAGAAAAGGGCGAATCTTAGCAATGTTATGGAGGGAGAAGCGACAGGATTTAGCAACAGAGTCAATGTAGGGTTTAAAAGAAAGGGCTGAGTCAAAGATGAAGCCTAGGCTTGCAATTTCTATTGCACTTTCCTCCCTGCTGCCAAAATGGCACTCAGAGTGCTTTACAGCATAATAATAAAACAATTTAAAATCCATTCAAAATACAAATCCATTTAAACAATTTAAGAGGGGATTGTGGGGTAAAGAGGGAAGAGAAAACGCACCAAGGGGAGCCAGCACAGGGAAAACAAATAAGCCTTTGGGTGCTTTTTGAAGGTAAGGGGAAAGTTACTGAGACATATACCCACGGGGAGCGAGATACACATATAGGGGAAAGCAAAGACCCAATCGCCTGCCAACTCAAGGCGCGATGGTGGGGTTCCTACATAGTGGGTGCTTTCTGAACTCAGATAACTATCAGCGCGATGCTCCATAGGGATGGGCGAATGCGGTTCGGAAGTTCGGAGTTCGGCCCAAACTCAGTCTGTTCGGACGACCGAACCCAAACCGATCCTGATTCCAAACTCCGAAATGACCTAACAGTTCGGTCAGTTCAGATCGCATTCCGGTGGTTCAGGCGGGAGAAAAGTGACCACAGCCAGTTGGTGACCCACTGTCTAACACAGGCAGGCACAGGGAGGCGGGAGGTCAGCTGAGGAGTAGACTTCCAGGCACTGGGGTGGAGAGGCTTGGAGTAGCAGCCAGCCTGCCCAATCACCATCCCTTTTCTCTTCAGACCACTGGCTTCGCAGTCTGCGATTGGCCATGGACTAGGCTGCATGGAGCCAACGGGGCTTGCGGTGAGGCGGGTGCAGCAAGTAACAAAACTCATTGCCCTCCCCCCATGCCAACACCTCCTGAGCTAGTCACTGTTCCTGAACAGCAGGTATTTCAGAAGGCTCCCTCTCCCAGCAGTTCTCAGCTCCCCAATCCATTGCCATCCTCCTCCTATTTCACGCATCCAACCCATTTACCTCCATATTATCATATATTTAGATTATATTAGATAGATTTAGGTGTTGTTTTTTGTTTTTACTCCTCCCTGTGTTCAATCTTCCTTCTTCCCTCCCCCCTCCATTGAATCCTTTCCCTCTCCCTCTTATTCCATCCCTGACTATTCTCTTCCCGTTTTAAGTTTTGGATTTATTTAGAGTAGGATTATTATTAGATTGATTTTCATTTCAGTTTTGTACCCCTCCCTGTGTTCTTTGTGTTCAATCTTCCTTCCTCCCTCCCCCCTCCATTGAATCCTTTCCCTCTCCCTTTTATTCCATCCCCAATTATTCCCTTCCCCTGTTTTAAGTTTTGGATTTATTTAGAGTAGTTTTATTATTAGATTGATTTTCATTTCGGTTTTGTACCCCTCCCTGTGTTCTTTGTGTTTCCACCTGTGTAATATTGTATAGATAGATAGTTATTAGATAGATAGTTACTAGATAGATATACATAGTAGTTAGCTTAGTTATAGAGATAGATAGAGATACAGTATATTTGTATGACAAGGCCTTTGTAGTTAATTATTAGGATATTCCATTTAGTTCAATAGGTTTAGAATAGTTAATAGCAGTTATATATATAACCATATTAGATAACAAATTTAATTTTTTTAAAAAAATACAAAATATAAAATCATCATTTTGGAGGGAGAAATGGAGAAGGGAAGGAGAGGCCAGTCTGCTGCCCATAGGGGAGGCAATGGGGTAAGTGTCAGAGGTGTAAGGGGCCGTGGCAGGGGAGGGCAGCAGGCAGCAGCAGTAGCCTGAGCACATCACCACACCCAAAACTTATCAGGTCTGCTTTAGGGTGATAGGCTTCAGCGGCTCAGCATCACCTCCTGGCAGTGCCCTCCTCCAATGCCATGCAGGGCACGGGAAGGCCTGCATGACTTGAGGCTGCATCTGTCTCTGCTGCTTCTGGTGCTGGAGCAGGTGCTGCTGCTTCCGATGTTCCTACAGGGCTATCAATGTGCCTGGCATTCTGTACCCTGGCTACCCACTGTCTGCTGCTACTAATGCCAATGGCCCCCATGCCTATATGCTGTCTGTGCCAAGGCTTCTGTACCCTGGCACCCTGGCAACCAATGTCTGCTGCTGCTGCTGCTGCTGCTGCTGCTGCTGCAGCCAATTGTCCCCAGGCCTATATGCTGTCTGTGCTAAGGGTTCTGTACCCCAGGTTGCTGCCAAGATGAAAGCCTGCCTCAGCCCGCCTTCCTGCCTCTCATGCCAAGGTGCTTGTCTGTCCGCCCAGGTTGCTGCCAAGAGAGAGAGAGAAATAAGAGAGAGAGAGAAAGTCTCCCCACTGCTANCCAGAGAGAGAGAGGGAGAGAGAGAGAGGCTCCCCTCTAGAATGAGAGTGATGGGATGGAGGGGAGGCCAGCTCAAGATGGCACCTGCCAGAACTAGGAAGAACTCCCATCTGTGTCCGATGCCCACATCCAGCAGCAGCAAAAGCATACCAGAATGAGATGGAATATAACAAAACATGGAACGTATTATGCGTCTGCCTGTATGCGTTTCTATGCCTACCTATTGCATGATTGAATGAAGTGTGCCCAACCATGCACTACTTCCAGGGACATCATTCAGCTCCCATAGACTGTAATTCCACTGTACCTGAAGTAGTCATGCCTGCCCTTCCCAGGAACCATCAACGAGATTCTGGGACCATAATTCCAGTCACGGGGGGCTGTCATTCCATTCTGGGTGCTGCCGCTGCTCATGCCTGCCTGGCCAGCAGCCACCGTCACCTACCTGCAGGCCTGCCCCCCCCACCAGCCTACTCCTCCACACCCACCCATGGATGCCCGCTGCCAAAAGAGCTTGTCTCTCTTTCTCTCTGTCACGCCCACACAGACACAAGCCCTGCCCCTTCTGGGGGGCTGTCTGCAAGTTGAAACCCTGCTGCTGGTACATATTGGGGCTAATACGCTAATGCTACATCTGCTGCTGCTTTCAGGTAGGGATCTGACACAGACAAGCTGTATATACAATGAGATTCTGCCACCTGTCAGAACTTCAGCACAGAGGAATAAAAGATTGGACAAGTCTAAGCCCATTATTAACTAAAATGTATAATACATTTTTAACAAAGCAAGAAATGCCTCGGTCATTCTATGAGGCACATATCGTGCTCTGTCCAAAACCTGGGAGCAACACTGGACTGTCTAGTGGATTTCGTCCTATCACACTGATTAATGTAGATACCATGATTTTTAGTAAAATACTGGCTAACCGTCTAATGCTAGATATACCAGATATAATTAAGGCAGATTAGACAGGATTCATACCTGGGCGATTAGGGATAGACAATATAAGGAAAGTGATAAATATTATTCATCATATACAGAATAACAGTGCTCCAGCAGCAGTAGTATCTTTAGATGCTGAAAAGGTCTTCGATATGGTGGAGCATCAATACTTATTTCAAACAATGGCAAGAAAGGATATAAAGGGCCGATTTGCAGAGTGGGTAAAATTAATAAATATACAAATGCCCCATGGCAAAAATCATCATAGATGGCACAACATCAGAATTCAACCTAACTCGGGGTACCAGACAGGGTTGCCCCATGTCTCCATTATTATTTAATATTGCAATAGAACATCTTTCTATAGTTATCAGAGACTTCCAGGAGATCCAAGGAATAAAGGTTGGTGAGAAAGTGTACAAAGTAGCAATGTATGCAGATGACATGATTTTATTTTTGTCTGATCTCCCAAGTACAATACTGAAATTACTAACCCTTATTACACAATTTAGTGAGGTATCTGGATATAAAATAAATACTGAAAAATCGCAAATGCTGATATTTCATGAAGAAAAGCTGTCTAGAACTGATCTTCAAAAGTCCACACCATTTAAAGTAGAGAGTAGTGGTATCAAATATTTGGGTATTAATATTACAAAAATTTTGAGGGATTTATATAAAACTAATTTCCTGCCTCTATTATAAATAATTAAAAATAAGGAAGAAAAGTGGAGGTATCTTCAAATATCTTGGCTAGGTAGGACAAATTTAATAAAAATGGCAATTCTACCAAAGCTGATATACACATCTTTTGCTCTGCCTATAAGTGTTCCCAAGGAGTATTTTTGAGGGATAAATAAGATTATTGCTAGGATTATATGGAATAGAAAGAAGCCCCGAATTAGATGAATGAATGAATAAATATTTATTTATTTATTTGGCTGGCTTTTGCCATAGCCACAACTTCTTACAAACATAGTAATAATAAGAAGAACATCTTTCAAAACAATAAAAACAACAGCATCACGTAACATAAAATAAATCCACCATGCCTATACAGTGACGCAATGCAAACATTACTTGATATTACCCAACCTCCATGGCATTGGCCAAACCAAGGGGGATAGAAGGGAAAAGAAAGGGCAACAGGCCACAATGCCTAGCTCTTCAGCGGGGGTTACCACGGCAAAGCTTGTCCCCTTGGTTAAAATGGGGCTTTGATCACAAATTGCCCCAACCATAACAGAATACAATTGAGTTTAGACATAGCTATCATAGAGTTTAAACATAGATATCATAAAGTTTAAACATAGATGGGTTTAACCCCTCATGGGACAAAAAAGGAAAACTCACCCATTAGCAAATATCAAACAGACATAGGCCTCATACCAATTACCGAGGCCCGTCTAAGCCCATCAAATTAGATCCAATAGGGCTACCTCGGCCATTACCCTGGCTCCAAAATTTGCAACCGCTCTAGAATGGCTAGGGACAACCCCATTCAACAGTAACTGCATCCTCCCATCCTCGGGCAGGAACCCGGCCCGCAATGCCCCACTTCTTTTCAACAGATCATTTCTCAATACCTTATGGCATGGGCAGTGTAACAAAATATGTGCCATCGAATCAGGAACTGCCCAAACACATCTCCTGCATATCCTCTGATCTTTTGGGATTTTGCGATATCTCCCTTCCACAACAGCGGAAGGGAAGAGATTACATCTCAACAGCGTAAGAACTCTTAGATGCATTGGGCCAGGTAAGATACTCAGGAGAAACCCCCTTTGGGTGGAACAAATGGTAATCGGGTGCAATCCCCTGCGCTGATAAAGCCACTGATTCTAATTGAGACTCTTGGTCGTAGAGCCTCTGCTTGAGTTTAGAAAGGACCTGCCCATATCCCAACAGCCTCAAATCCTCTTTTGCTAATCCCAATGTGGCATACATCTGCTCTGGCAACTGGGCTCACTGGGCCATAAACCTATCTTTAACAATAGAAGCAAGCAGAGATTGGGGCGCAAGCGGGAACACTGCCACTCTGAGCCAAAACTTAAGAAGGGCCAGAGTGGTCTGCACCCATATAGTTCTCATGACCAACTCAGCCCTCAGTATAACCTGTGGGGCACACCCTGGCAATCCCAATATAACACGCAGAAAGGTGTTCTGGGGGGGTCAAGTCTAGCCAACAATTCACCACCCCAAGCTGACACAGCGTAAAGAAGCTGGGGTATTACTTTTGCCTTAAAAAGGCCCAAATTAGATGATCTATACTGTATACTCAAAAAGAAAAGTGAGGTATGAATCTACCCGACATAAAATTATATCATTGGGCGTCTGCCCTTAGAGTTATAAAATGCTGGTATCACAATAGCAATTCCCCTGACTGGATTGAGATAGAAAAAAAGCGTCTGCAAGATAAAAAATTTCAAATACCTACTTACAGATGATTTAGAATTAACATTGCTAAAAGGAAAAGAACACCCATTTATACGGATGGCGCTTCAAACATGGGAAAATAGCTTAAAGAAAGCAGAGATGATAAAAGTAAAAACCCCTTACACGCCCATATTTGGGTAATGGTCAAAGCTGGCTGGTATATCAGAATCAATTAAACGGTTATGGGAATCTAAAGGTTTGATATATGCAAAGCATCTATTTGTGGGAGAAGAATTCTTGATATTTGATACTTTTAAACAAATGCTTGGAAGGGATCCAGACCTTTTCATTTATATTAAAATAAAAAATAAATTTAACAACAGGCATGACAAGCCTCATTATGTTCAAAAAACAAACGAATTGGAGAAAGTGCTCTATGCAGACATCTCACAGCATCATATTATATCTCAACTGTATAAAGCATTGCAAGGCATAGTTAACTTACCTGACGCAGACTACATCACCGCTTGGGAAGAAGATCTGCAAGTAAAAATAGGAAAAAAAGAGATTAGTCAAATATGGGAAATCATGCAGAAAGCATCAAGAGCATTAACAATAAAGGAGCCGCAAATAAAAACTACATATAGAATATACTTGACTCCATATAGACTACATATTATGAACAAGGAGTACCCACAGAATTGTTGGCAGGGATTGAAGAGCTGGGGACGTGGATGCATTGTTGGTGGCATTGCCCACAAATCAATTATTATTTTTTGCAGGAAGTCTGGCCACATTTGAACGAGTTTGTGCAATGCGACATTCCGTTCCAACCTATATTTGCCTTGCTGGGAGTGTTCCCCAACATACAAGTAATTAAGGAAAGAAAGGTGGCGTGTCAACAACTGAGTCTGGCAGCGATCCACACAATCGTATGTAATTGGAAATCGAAAAAACAACCCTCAATTAAAAAGTGGATCCACCGCATATGGTTTACTCTCACTATGGAACGTGTGCACGCCAAAGTACATCAGGAATTGGAAGAATTCTATGCTGTGTGGAATAATATTTGGGACTTACTACAAAAATACTTTAACCCTGATCATTCAAACATATCACTATGTTTAACAAAAATTTAGTTTAATTAGTCTTTCTCACCGTAATTGATGCTAAAGACCATTGCTGTCACGGGGCTATCCCGAAAGGTCCATGTTGATGTATCTGTATTTTCTTCTTTAAGGTGAGAGAGATTGTTGATGTGAAAAATAATAAATATATTTACAAAAAAAAAAAAAGATTGGGCCGGTCAAACAAAGTTCGTAACAACAAAACAAATATAACTTTTAATAAAACCTTATAAACAACAATGAACATTCAAAAACAGTTAAAACCAAAACCAAACATATATAAAAAGAAAACTCAACTTTTAACCTGGGGGTCTAGTCTTTGTCGGGCCTGTCTCCCAGAACTTGAGGGAAAGGCAAAAGCCAGGGCGCAGCACAGGACCAAGGGACGGGCACCTTATGCTCCGGCATTTTGCATCCGTGGGCTGAGGCGAAGTCCATGGCCACCGCCACAACTGCATGCCACCTGGAGAGTGACTGGTGGTACAGTTCCAGCTTCTCCATCTCAGCGGAGACGTTCTGGGAGTACGCCTCCACCTGCTTTTTCTCGAGTTCGAGCTCCTGGAACTGTTCCACCAGGCGGTTCTCCATCGTGGCTGCATGCAGCTGTAGACCCTGTATAAAGTGGTGGGTATGCCTCTCCACCTCAGCCTGAAAGGTCTTCACCGCTGCAGACTCCTGGGGCCCAGGGGACTCCACATCAGAGCTGAAGGAGGGGGAAGGGCTTTGATGGCGTTGCCATGTCTTTTGGGTTGCTTTCCCCCCCTTGTTATGGCACTGATACTCCACCATAACCACACCAGACTCCTGCCACTTCACCTTCTCCCCATGCAGCTTCTCGATGTGGGAGATTAGGCTGGTTGTGGTCCCCTCCCTGGTCAGTCTGAATTTTTTGCTGCATATCTAAAGAACATAAAAAGGAACATAAGAAGTGACATACTGTGTCAGACCAATAGTCTGTCAAGCCCTGCCTGCATTCTGTCTCCACAAGTGGGTGGGTGGCCATTTGGCCAATCTCTCTCTGCAGGGGACTTCCGTTCCTAACAGGTCAATGGGAAATCCATTCCTTGTAGTTCCAGCCCCCGTGCCTTACCGTGCACACAGCGTATGTGTCACCCTGCACAAACCACCTCCAGACATCAGATCTTCTCCGCCGACTCTCTGGGGGTGGCACTGGAGAGTCTGACCTCTGCCTTGATGAGCTGCACCTGGCACCAGTGGTAACAGATTCCTCATCACCCTCTCTGAAACAGGAACACATAAACAAGTAGTTAGTTAACAACACCTAAGTAATATGCATTTATGATGATGCCTCTAGTCCTCCCTCCTTGGGGTACCAGGGATGGCAACTGGAGACGGTGACCCGGGCTGGCTGACATGTGCAAATCCTGCCCTTCTTTGGGTGCTGGGGAGGGATGGCAATGGAGAGAGCCTGGCTGGCTGGCACATGCAAATCCTGCCCTTGTTTGGGGGTGCGTGGGGATGGCAACTGGAGAGTGGAGACCCTTGCTAGCCTGGCACATGTTTGGGTGGGGGTGCTCGTGCTCATGCCTGACTGATGGAAGAGCCCCACACACTACAGTACCCTCTCTCTCTGTGGCAGACATCTGCTGTCACCCTCTGATGCCCACTGTTTGTGCCTGACTGATGCCCACCACCCACGCACCCACCCACATGCCAGAGAGCTCGCTCTAATGGATAGTATTCTTCTTGTCCTCAAAGTAAAAAAAAAGTTTACAAACCTGGCAGCAGTGGCAGCACTTCCTGTGCCCACCAGCTCTTGCTCCTCCTCCACCACCGAAGGTACAACAGCAGTGGCAGGAACCTCTTCCTCCACCACCGGCTCCGCCACCTTGGCCTTCCCCCAGGCCCGGCATTTAGTCACCTTCTTCATTCTTTTTTTTTTTTTTAAACAATCACTCGCCAACACCAGCAGTCACCCACCAACACTCTCCAACCAGCCAAACCAACAGTCAAACCAAAACCAACACACAGCCAAAACACACCAAATACCCAGTCAACCACAACACACACACTCTCTCACCACACAGCTCCGCACGCATTCGAAATTCTGGTTTTCGACGCGATCACGAGTTCATGCGATACTTTTTTCCAAACGCCCGAACCAAACTGAACTCCACCGAACCGAACTACTGAACCCGAACTCGGCGACCAAACCAAACAACCGAACCGAGCTACCGAACCGGACTGAACCGAATTACCAAACCCAAACTGAGATCTGTTCGCACATCCCTAATGCTCCAGGAGGCAGATATCATATGTAGCCAGGACCTATGTTGTTCAGGGCCCTAAAAGACAACAATTGAAACCATCACCCCACATTGGCAGCATTCAGACAGAGTGTAAGCCAAAGTAGTACTGAACCAAGTTCCCCCGAGCAGAGACATAATAATCACTGAAACATGGTTCCCGCCCTCACACTAAGTGTTCACACAGTTACTTTAAAATACAAACCAAGGGGGAGTATGTACCCCTGGTTTTTCAGAAGGGGAGATCATGAGAGGGTTTCCGGGCATGCAGTGTCATCAATATGCTGATGACACTCAGCTTTATCTCTCTTTTTCCATCGACCCAGGCCACACAGTCTCCTTATTTTCTCAGTGCCTGTCAGCTGTGGGGACTTGGATGAGATTGAGCCATCTGCAATTGAACCCTGACAAGACAGAGGTGATGTTGGTGGGCAAGGGCTTGGGGGGCCTGGGGGTGGTTGACTCTCCACTCATTGTGGGGGTTCACCGTCCCTTCGGCAGGGGAGGCTGTCGCCTTGTTTAAAAGAGGCTGTGGTGCGCCCCCTGCTGAAAAAACCATCGTTGGACGTGGGCGCGCTCGCCAGCTACCGACCTGTCTCTAACCTTCCCTTTTTAGGGAAGGTTATTGAGCGGGCAGTGGCGCTCCAGCTCCAGGGTCATCTAGATAATATCGGGCTCCTTGACCCGTTTCAATCTGGGTTCCGCCCCGGCTATGGCACCGAGACGGCGTTGGTGGCCTTGGTGGACGACCTCCGCCGGGAGATGGATGCGGGATGTTCGACATTTCTCATCCTGCTCGATCTCTCGGCCGCTTTTGACACCGTGGACCATGGGCTGCTGTTGAGACGACTGCGTGACCGGGGGGGTCTGGACGGAACTGTTCTTGAATGGTTCCGTTCATTCCTCTCGGGGAGGAGCCAACGGGTGGTGTTGGGGGAAGAAACATCGAGCCCCCGCGCCTTACCGTGTGGCGTTCCGCAGGGATCGATCTTGTCTCCATTATTATTTAACATCTATATGCAGCCCTTGGGGGAGGTCGTGAGAGGGTTCGGGGTGCGATGTCACCAGTATGCTGATGATACTCAGCTGTACCTCTCGTTTTCTACCGACCCAGACCCTGCTGTCTCGGTGCTATCCCAATGTTTGGAGGCCGTGGCGGATTGGATGCGACAGAGCAGACTGAAACTCAACCCAGATAAGACGGAGGTAATGGTGGTGGGGAGGGCGAAGGGGGTGGTGGCCCCCCTGATTGGGGGGGTTTGCCCCCCTGTAGCTCAGCAGGTCCGGAGTCTGGGGGTCATTTTGGACGCAGGCCTGCGGCTGGAGCAGCAGGTGGAGGCAGCCGCGAAGGCTGCCTTCCGCCAGCTTTATCTGGTACGTAGGCTGCGTCCGTATGTCTCTGGCCCGGACCTGGCCTCCCTCATCCATGCCTTCGTCACCTCGCGACTCGACTACTGTAACGCGCTCTACGTGGGGCTTCCCTTGTTCCTGGCCCGGAGGCTGCAGCTGGTGCAGAATGCGGCGGCCCGTCTTCTTACGGGGACGGGTCGCCGGGAGCACATTACACCGGTGCTCCGAGCGCTGCACTGGCTGCCGATAGTGTGCCGGGCCAGGTTCAAGGTCCTAGTAATGATCTATAAAGCCCTATACGGCCTTGGCCCCTCTTACCTTAGGGACCGCCTCGCCCTTCGCGCCCCGGAACGACTCCTGCGGTCTGCCGGGGGTGCCCTCCTGGAGGTCCCCCGTGTTAAGCGGGGGGCCACGATGGAGCGGGCATTCTCGGTGGTAGGGCCGCGGCTGTGGAACTCCCTTCCGGAGGAAGCTCGCCTGGCCCCAAGCCTTTTGACATTTCGGCGGAACTGTAAGACCTGGCTGTTTGCCCAGGCCTTTGGGAGGGAGGGGGGGGGTGATTTTTAATCCCCCACCTGTATATTTATTTTTATACCACCCTGTTTTACTGATATGTTTTACAATTGTATTTTAAATGTTTTAAATGGATTTTATTTTGTAAACCGCCCTGAGCTGCTGTGCAGGATGGGGCGGTATAAAAATCTATCAAATAAAATAAATAAATCATCTCTCAAGTGCAGAGTCTGGGTGTGCTCCTTGATTCATGGCTCAGCTTGGAATCTCAGGTTGTGGCTGTGGTGGGGAGTGCGTTTCGGCAGTTACATCTTGTCCGGCGGCTTCGGCCGTATCTCTCAGACTCTGACCTCGCCACTGTCATCCATGCCTTCATCAACTTGAGGCTGGATTACTGCAACGTGTTCTACGTGGGGCTGCCCGAGAAGCTGGTCGGGAGGCTGCAGCTGGCACAGAATGCCGCAGCCAGTCTCCTTACGGGGGCGGGCTGCAAGGAGCACGTGACACCTGTGCTCCGGGCTCTGCACTGGCTGCCTATAAAGCACCGGGCTAGGTTCAAGGTGCTAGTTTTAACCTTTAGAGCCCTTCATGGCCTGGGTCCTGCTTATTTCCAGGATCGCCTCACTCTCCATGTGCCCGTGCAACCCCTGAGATCGTCCTTGGGAGCCTTTTTGGAGGTTCCCCGTGCGAGGTGGGTGGACACCGATGTTAGATCTTTTTCGGTGGCTGCCCGTGCTGTGGAATTCGCTCCCGGAGGAGGCTTAGTTGGCCCCCACTCTCCTGTCATTTGGACAATTATGTAAGACCTGGCTGTTCTGCCAGGCTTTTGGCAAGGGGGGGGGGGAGTAGGGTAGGTGGAGATTGTGGGGGGTTGTTTTTCCCCTGCATACAGGAATTTTTAACTTTTTTAATTGTTTTACTGTTTTTATCTTGTTGTTAGCCACCCTGGGCTGCCCTGTGGGCAGGAGGGGTGGGATAAAAATCTTTTATAAAAAAATAAAATAAAAAATGAAGACATACATACTCTCCTTCCTCCTTTTGAATAACATTGGTTGAGCCATCTGCAATTGAACCCTGACAAGACAGAGGTGAATAACATTGGTTTAGCACTCTGTTCGTATGAATGCTTCAGGGGTAAAACAGAAGTATGGCCTGACTACATCGAATTGTTAGTTAGAATGTGGCCTAAGCTTCAAAAGCTGGCAAAGTGGCTCCTGTAATAAACAAATTTAAATAAGAATACCTAAAACTAAAACTGAAGAAAATCTTAAAATGAGGAAAGATGTTAAAGGGGGCTCTTGCAGAAGATGTGTTTTCCACAGTCATCCAGTCACCACCCATGCTGCAGGGTTGTCTCTCAACTGCCAATGGCACCATTTCAGAACATTGCGTAGCACTAAAGTGACAGCTGGTTGACTGCCTGGGAGTATTGTATCATTGCACCCAGAAAGGTTAAGGAGAGCAGTAATGCCAGGATTTCCATGTGGATGAGGTGGGGACAGCAGCAGCACTATTATTGTAAGGACAGCTGTTCAAGTAAAGTCATGTTTACTCTACCAGCTGCCTAACGCCTGTCATTTGGCATGAGGAAAAGTTTCTTATATCTGGCAAAAGTAGCTCAGTATTTTTAAAAAGTTCTCTCATTTTGTGGAAACAATGTATATTGAGATTCACACGTGCCTGGTGTGAGTGGCTTTCACATGAAACAAAGGTCGCTTTTAGACGTAAGTGGTATTTAGTTCGTGCATTATTATTATTATTATTATTATTATTAAACATTTGTAAAGCGCCAGTAACAACCTGGCGCTGTACAGAACATATAATCAGCTGCGGTCCCTACCTGTGGCTTACAATCTAAAAGACAAGGAGGGGGAGACAAGGAGAGGGGACAGCGGGAGAGACATGGGAGAAGACAAACAAACATTCAGGCGGATGCGAAGTCTCAGGTGCGTGTACTTGGCTTGGTTACAAGGTGGTCGGTAGCAGCAGTCAGCAGAGGAGGGCTGACAGTAAGAGCAAGGGGAAAGACTAGAGGGCATTGGGAAAGGCAGCATGGAAAAGGTGGGTCTTGAGGAGGGATTTGAAGGAGCGGAGGGAGGAGGCGAGGCGGACGTCGGCAGGGAGGGAGTTCCAGGCATGCGGGGCAGCGAGGGAGAAGGGACGAAGGCGGTTGGGCGAGCAGGAGAAGCGAGGGAGAGCGAGGGAGGGGACAGCGGAAGAGCGGAGAGCGCGCGCAGGAGCGCGTAGGGCGATTAGGTCCGAGAGGTAAGGGGGAGCTTGGTCATGGAGCGATTTGAACGTGAAAACCAGGAGTTTGAACAGGATACGTTCAGGAAGGGGGAGCCAGTGAAGGGAGAGGAGGAGAGGCGTCACATGGTCGAAGCGACGGGCAGAGTGAATGACCTTGGCGGCAGAGTTTTGGATCGCCACAAGGGGGGACAGGTGGGAGCGAGGGAGGCCAGCAAGGAGGAGGTTGCAGTAGTCGAGGCGAGAGATAACCATGGCATGAACAAGGATTTTGGCCGAGGAGACAGATAGAAAGGGGCGTATGCGGGCAATGTTGAGGAGAGCGAATCGGCAGGATTTGGCCACAGAGTCAATGTAAGGTTTAAAGGAGAGGTGCGTGTCAAAAATGAAGCCCAAGCTGCGGGCACGGAGAACAGGACGGATGGTGACCCCATCAATGCAGATGGTCAGGTCAGAGGGAGAGGAGGGGGATGGAGGAAAAATGAGGAGTTCAGTCTTGGCCATGTTCAGTTTGAGTTGGCGTCGGGACATCCAGGCGGAGATATCAGAGAGGCAGTCGACGAGGCGTGAGCGGACAGAGGAGGAGAGAGAGGGGGTAGAGAGATAGAGTTGGGTGTCATCAGCATAGAGATGGTATTGGAACCCGTGGGAGGCAATAATTTCACCAAGGGACCGGGTGTAGATAGAGAAGAGGAGAGGGCCAAGGACAGAACCTTGGGGAACCCCAACCGAGAGGGGAAGGGAGGGGGAGGTCGACTCGGGGAGGGAGACATTAAAGGAGCGGTCAGAGAGGTAGGAGGAGAACCAGTCAAAGACAGAGCCACGGAAGCCCAAAGAGTAAAGCGAGTCCAAGAGGAGCGAGTGGTCGACAGTGTCAAAGGCAGCAGAGAGGTCAAGGAGGACAAGAACGGAGTAGTGGCGCTTCGATTTAGCGACAAGTAGATCATTGGTGATCTTGGCCAGGGCAGTTTCAGTAGAGTGGAGGGGGCGGAAGCCGGACTGGAGAGGGTCGAGGGAGGAGTTGGCAGAGAGGAGGTTCAGGCAGCGGGAGTAGACGACACGTTCCAGGAGCTTCGAAGCAAAGGGAAGGAGGGAGACCGGCCGGTAACTAGAGGGATCGGAAGGGTCCAGGGTAGGCTTTTTGAGGATGGGGGAGACAGTGGCATGTTTGAAGGCAGAGGGGAAAGAGCCTGTGGAAAGGGAGAGATTGACAACATGCAGAAGGGGGGGAGCGACAGTGGGAGCAATAGAGGTCAGGAGGCGGGAGGGGATCGGGTCAAGGGGGCAGGTGGAGGGGTTGGATGAAGAGAGAAGGGCAGATATTTCCTGGAGAGAGGCAGGAGGGAAGGATGCGAGGAGGGAGGGGGGCGGGGGAGGGGGCGGGAGGGGAGCGAGGGGCGGAGGAGGGCGGGAGGCAATATCCCGACGGATCTTGTCAATCTTGGAGGTGAAGAACGACGCAAGATCCCGAGCAGCAAGGGAAGAGGGCGGGGGAGGGGGGGAAGAGGGCGGGGGAGGTGCATGATATAAAGTTATTTAGTTCATGGTTTTAAAGAATGCGCGACTGGCTTTAGTGCGCACACATCTAAAAGCGGCCTAAACCCCACTCGCGGGATTTTTAGAAGTGGTGTGATTTTTACACCATGCGTGTGCCGCGCATGTCTAAAAGTGGCCAAAATCTAAGAAAGATCCAATTTAAGAAGTAGACTATTTGGAAGGGAAGAAAAGTGGGGTTTGGTGATAGTGAAAAATTGCTCTCTCCTAGATAACCTCTTTGCATGCAGTCTAGGTCAATGGGTACAAAATGCTGGCAGATTCAGCCAGCATTTTCAGTGTTCAGTGTTCACGGGTATGTAGGAGACAAGTTAGTAATCTATTAAACACTTCTCAATAACGTAACAAGTTATTTTAAAACTTTTTCTACTAATCTCAGAAGGATAGTTGCGAATAAGCCTTTTGTCCCCACAAGAAGCATCAGCAAGTTACAGTTGAGGGCTTGCCAGTCGGGGGGCATGGTGGATGTCTGTGTGGAGTACACAAGACAACAGCGAACAGCATGGAGGATGTCTGTAAAGCAGTGCCTTTGCTTATCAGTCCCAACAGTTTTCACCAGCATTATCTTTATGTTGTTTACAATACAGTGATGTGGGAAATATGTCATGACTAGCAGGCTTTTTAAGGAATAAATATATATGCATACATATAAAATATCATGCTATCAAACATGGCATAAAATGTGTGCATGCCAATGAGGTAGTTAGCCAGGCTCAAAAAAATATTTTACACTAGTGAACAGGTAAAAGCAGTTTTTATAAGTAAAACTCTTCTTTACAAACCACAACTGCAACATCTTGCCTGGGTTACTATCAATTTGAAAAAATTAAAAATGATTTGATGCAACAGGGTGGTCCCGGAACACCAGCCTCTCTACCAGTTCCCACACCCAGTGTATGGCTTGGTTGAAGCCATCACCATCCTCGGCGCTGTCACTTTCTGGGCCTGCTCGGTAGAATCCACCTTTGAGCCGCTTTCAGAGCCCATGGCACAGCTCCATCGTCCGGATGTTGACCCATAGAGTGCACTACCCCAAACCAGCCACCTTTGGATGGTGAGGTCAAGCTGATCATAAGGAGCTGCACTTTCAGGCTGCGGGAAACACTGGTGATGAGGCAGAGGACCTCTTGCCTTCTCCAGGAGCTGTTTTGTCCTGAGCAACTGGCCATCATGCCCTAGCCAACATACTGCTTCTGATGCTGCTGACATGCCACATGCCTTGAATATACAGCAAGGGGCACATGCAACATGTGGAATGCCGGTACTCACAGGAAGGAGTGTGCATGTGTGTGCCTGAAGGGATGCAGCTACTGGGGGTGGTGAGATGGTTACCTGGCTGTTCATAGCCCATGGTTTTGGGTTCAATTCTTAGATTGTAAAATCAGATTTGAACATGGGAGGGTCGTGGTCAGGATATCATAGGTATATGGTACACTGTTTATGGTCCAAGAGTACATGAATAACTTACATATGTTAGTGTATATTTAGGTTTGAGAAGCATACCAGGTTAGATAGACTCAGGGAAATACCATTGAAGAGATGTGGTTGGGTGGGTATTGCCTGGTGTCTCCAGTTTCAGTGCTGGCCACAACCTGCAGGGGGACCATGTCAGGGTGTGTGACAACGAGTGAATGTTACAGCTTACCAGGCCTGGGCTTGGTGATTAACTTGGCATGGGGAAGTTGAGGGTGAGGTGCTAACGAACTTGGGCGCATGGACCAGGGTTGGGGAACCTCTCAAGGGCATTGGGCTGCAGTGGTGGTTTGGGAGATACACGTATCTCTGTCCACTCCACACACACCCATCCCCGAGGTGGCATGACAACCCTCCCTGCCTACCTCCCCAGGCCCGGGGGTGGTGGGGGCACCATGGGTCCCTCCCCTTCCACAGCTTCAGGTGGAGGAGGAGCAGCACTCCAGCACCCAGGCAATGCAGGTCCATCCCTTCTGCCTCTCTGGTTCCCAAGGGGCAAGGGGAGGGAAGCATGGGGCTTTCTGCCCCAACTTCCACAGTACTGTAGGTTTCACCAACCTTGGAGCTGGGGAAGAGGGGGCAGTGACTGGGATCTTTGGGAGGGGGTGTACAGTGGGGTTACTTGGGCTGCGATGGTGTGTTCTGCAGTGCACCCGGGTCCCTATCTGGGTAGGGGCAATGGGGCCAAGGCCTGGCAGGGGCATACATCTGGCTTACAACAGGGGGGTTATAGTATGGCTATGAGGGCCCTGGCTATCTACAGATGTATTTCATTACAGCCCAGCCACAGAGTTCTCGCTGAATGTTCAACTTCACAGGTCCCTCAATGTATATGTGCACGTATGCATACATGCCCATTGCACAGTGTAATGTGCACCTATATGGGGTCCCACAGTGCCTCACAGTTTGGGAGTCCCTATCCCTTATTTCCAGGGTCTGGGGTTTGGGGATATGCTCCCACCTGGTCCAAAAAAAGGACAGACACCATGGTTGCTATAACGGGAATGCTTTTATTCCAGGTTTATACGTGTGGTACAAACAGTGCTACATGACTCACCCCCGACCCCGAGCTTCTGTCCCATTAGTCCCTGGCACATACTTATGGTCTCCCTCCCCCCCTCTCCTGGCTGCAGATGGCCGTGGAAAATTTTGTGGTGGTCCACCTGGGTGTGTGTGTGTCTCCTTCTCCACCTGGGGCTCTGCAGTTGCACATTTTGTCACTGGCAGGTTGCTTGACTGGCTTCTGGTGGGTTGGGTCTGTGGGGTCAGGTGGCCCTGGATGGAAGAGGGGTTAGCATGTGCAGGCCCCTTGTCCGTGAGGCTGGCTACTGGCAAGACCTGGTTGAACTGTCGACATCTGGGGGGGGGGCGGCTGCAGTAGGCGCTCCGTGGGGAGGCTGGCAACTGGTGCCCACTCCAAAGCAGCAGTTATTGTAGCACTTGCAGTGGACACACGGTGGAGGCAGGTGCACTGCATCCCAAGAGACAGATGCATGATGTTACACAGGCCACAGCTCTCTTTCTCCAACGCCCTTTGGCAGACCTCCATCTGCTGTATGTGGTGGTCCTATTGCTGTCTGTCCATCTGGTGTTCCCTGCAGGCCTTGGCAGTGAGGTCCCTGTGCTGTGTAGTGCACTGCCACAAGAACTGTCTGTGCTGTTTGGCCAGGCCCTGCCAGATCCTTCCTGTACTGCCATGTCTATGTCCACAACATCTGGTTCCACTGGGCACCCAGGGATGGTGGTGCTGGTGCCAGCTCCTGTCCCACTGGCAGACCTGTAGCAGGATGGAAAGGACAGCCATTGGTTTGGGCTGCCCCACTCCTGCCTTCCCAGGCCAGTGTTTTGCTCCAAGCCATTGTGCCTGCTGCCTCGGTGCCCCATGTCACCCCTGCTTCACCTGTTCAGCATGCGAGCCCCCTTTGGCCCACCATGGTGCCCTCCCACCTGCTTGCTGCTCATACCTGCCCCACATGGTGACTCTGAGTGCCGGGGTTCCTCGGGTTACTCCCCCTCTCCATCCTGGCCACCTGTGAACACAGTGAAAATCAACATCCATGTAAGTGGCTGGCTCCATCCTATGGCTCGATCACCTAGCCCCTGCCTCCCCTTCTGCAGTACATTCATTTACTGGTCCCCTCAGACTCTGCATTCACCCAGGGCTCCAGGTCCTCTGTCCCCTGCACCTCTACTTGCTCCATGATCAGCTGCTGGCTCTCTGGGTCAAGGAGGTAGTGGTTGAGGGTCCTGAGGGTGGTGTCAGACACTGCTTTTAGACAAGGGTGCCGAAGGCGCCTCCAGAGCCATGTGTTAAGAGAGAAGTTGTGCTGCGCTGCCGGAAGTGGCGTTCTGGAGACCTCAATTTTCAGGTCTCCAGAACGCGCCTCTGTAAAGCACCGCATCTCCAGCTTCCGCCGTTGCTGGCAACGGGGAGCACGTCACTTCCGGCAGCACGGCTTCTCTCTTAACGCCTCTGGAGGCACCTTCAGCGCCCTCGTCTAAAAGTGGTGTAAGTCCTCAGAGTCAGACCACAGCTGGGAGCCAGAGTTGTGGCCAGGCACAGTGGGCTCTGTGTTCCCAAGGGCCCCTCCTCCTCAGGGGAGGGGAAATGGTTGCAGCTGGAGCAGGTGCAGCATGGACTGGCAGTAGGGGAGGGGTGTCCACATGATGGCAGCCCTTGGTGTGGCTGGTGCCAACAAGGTGTGGTGCAACTATCAACCTGTCCATACAGAGGAAGGTGTTCAGGAGCTGCGTGTACTGCTTTGTTTGATGGCCACATTGGCTGGACTTGAAATTGTTGTCCTTGACCTCCTTGTAGCCCCTCCTCAGGTCCTTCATCAATGTCAGCACTGGCTCATGTCCCAGTGGTAGCTGACCTCCGCCATCTCGGTGGCGATCCCCTGGAACACATGCTCATTTCTATGGCTTTTGCACAGGTCATACTGCACCCACTCAGCACCCTGACAAGCTGATGAATGCTCTCATCAGCTTCATCAGCTTGTCAGCGCCCTGACAAGCTGATGAAACCATGAACCCCCTCTCTTGCCCTCCCCCCTTCTCCCACCATGGGTGTGCTGTCTTACTGTGCTGAACTTGAGCAGAGGGGCAGAGGGATGCGGTTGCTCTGGGCTTTTCACCCACAACTCTCTGGTCCTAGCAGACCTCAGTCTACAGAGAAGCTGGACAGGGTCTAACACACAGGAGGGTGATGATTAGTTTGGTTTAGCCCAGCTGGGCGAACCTTCATTCACTGACCTTCTCCAGACAACATGTCCCATAGCAATCAGCCACCCACCCCGAGTCAGATGTGGGCAAACATTTGGTGGCAACCAAACTGAGGAGCAGGTGACTCCCAGGTTACCTCAGGCTACTGTGAGCTACTGACTTGTTTGTTTTCACCCAGTGTTACTGGTGGAGCGCCACGTGTCTGCTTCACACTTTGCAACATTATGTTTTCATATACAGAGAAACACCCCCACACACCCACACACAGATTTTGCAATCTAAATAATTTAACTTAGATTGAGGACAATGAAGAACAGACAAGCGCAAAATATGAAAAGCCAGTAAGCCATCATTTTCTACCCTGAAAAAATATAATGTTCATTACAGCTATATGATGGCCTATAAGATGCCTATGCCTTGTGGTAAATCTGCAGAAAATAGAATTAGATCAACAAAGAGCCAGATGATAAGCCTGCCAAGAATGAATCTGCTGTGATTATTTTCCTTCTATGGAGAAGGAGGGAAAGAACTATTCTTACATGTCATGGGAGAAATACAGTACCCAAACCCTAACATTAATTAGGATCTGATTTTTCCATTATTTATTTCTTATTGGTACTGTGATAGAACCAAAAGATTTGGTGAGGAGTGGGTAAGGGAGGCAGGGTGTCTGACAGCCTAGAAGAAGTATGGCTGGTGGAGGATCATGGTAGAATGCTATATGCAACTTACCACGTGCTTGTGCCTTAGGGCTTAATAGCAGAGGTGTCACAACAGAAGACACAAACTTTGGTGATCAAAGACTTCCAGCAGCACCCACTAGGAAGTAATTATCATAATTATGAAAATTCACCACAACAATTTTTGCTGTTGTTGTTCAAGAGCCTATAACTTCCAGGAATTGATCCTGGATCATGCCGATCTCATGTGTATCATGAAGACCTGGCTAGACACTGACTCAGGGTCTATTCTGCCTGGGTACTCTGTGCAGCATGAACCACGGTCAGAGGGACGGGGTGGTGGTGTAGCCTTTGTTTTTAGGGACTTATGGTCTGTTAGGAGGTATCCAGTACAGCTTATGTCGCGTATTGAGGGTCTCCATCTTGGGATTGATTTGGCGGGAGACAAATTAAGAGTGCTGCTAGTATACTGTGCACCTACCTCTATTTTTATTTTATTTATTTGAAACATTTTTACCCCGCCCCTCCTGCCACTGGCAGCCCAGGGCGGCTAACGAAATCATCAATAAAAATACAATCAAATATGTAAAACTTTAAATACTAAAAACAATGATAAAAATGAGAGGGGGGAAAAACCCCATACCACCCACCACCCTCACCCTTCTCCCTCACCAAACGCCTGGCGGAACAGCCAGGTCTTACAATTCCAATGGAAATTCGAGAGGTCAGGAACCAGACGGGCCCCTACCAGAAGGGAGTTCCAAAGGCATGGTGCGGCCACTGAGAACGCCCTGTCCTGCGTGGCCCCACGGGAAACCCAAGGGACCTCCAACAGGGCATCCCCAGATGACCGCAGGGGCCAGTCCAAAGCCCAAGGAGTGAGGCGGTCTCACAAACAGGCAGGGTCCAGACTGTGTAAGGCTTTATAAGTCAAAACCAACACTTTGAATCGGGCCCAGAAGACTATTGGCAGCCAGTGTAGAGCTTGGAGCACTGATGTAATGTGCTCTTGGTGGCCCAGCCCCACCAGGAGACGGGTCGCCGCATTCTACACCAGCTGTAGCTTCCGAGCCGCCACCATAGGTAGCCCCACATGGAGCTCGTTACAGTAGTCTAACTGAGAGGTGATAAAAGCATGGATGATCGTGGTCAGATCTGAAACCGAAACCAGTGGCTGAAGCTGCTGCATCAGGTGTAACTGGTGGAAGGCACTCCTCACCACAGCCTCCACCTGGAGATCCAGGTGGAGCTGCGCATTGAGGAGCACCCCCAGGTTCCATACCTGGTAAGTCAGTGGAGGGCAAACCCCCTCAATTGAGGGGGTTGCCATCTCCACCGACTTACCCACTAACATAATCTCCGTCTTGTCAGGATTCAGTCACAGTCGATTAAGCCTCATCCAGTCCCCCATAGCTGCCAGACACTGGGTAAGCACAGAGACAGCCGGGCCTGGGTCGGCTGAAAATGAGAGGTACAGTTGGGTGTCATCCGCATACTGATGACACCTCATCCCATACCCCCTGATCACCTCGCTGAGTGGCTGCATGTACACGTTGAACAGGAAAAGGGACAGAACAGAACCCTGTGGGACCCAACACGGGAGGTCTCGGTGAGATGAAAAATAATCACCGAGCACCACTCGCTGAGTTCTCCCGGTCAGGAATGAGCTGAACCATTTAAGAACGATCCTGCCCACCCCTGCACTGTCCCGCAGGCACATTACCAACATCTCATGGTCAACGGTATCAAATGAAGCTGACATCTAGCAGGACCAAAAGGGTTGATCAACCCTTATCCTTTTCATGGCGCAGATCATCAACCAAAGCCACTAATGCTGTCTCAGTGCTATGCCCTGGACGAAAGCCAGACTGCAAGGGGTCCAGATAACTAGTGTGGTTGAAGTGCCCTTGGAGCTGCGGAGCCACTACCCATTCAATAGCCTTCCCTAAAAAAGGAAGCATTCCGCATGCTCTGGTAGAGCTGGTGTCAGAGGTGGTATTCCAGTACCTGAAGATGCTAGACTTGGGGGGACTTCAATATTCATGCTGATGCCAGACTTGGAGGAGCAGAGTCTGAGTTCATGGCCACCATGGACTTGTCTCAAGTAGTCATCAGCCCAACACATGATGGGGGACATACCCTGGACTTGATTTTCTGCACTGGCCTTGAGGTGGGTGATCCGTTGATTGGGGAGGTGTCAACAATGCCCTTGTCATGGATGGATCATTTTACCTCCTGCAGGTTTGTCTCCCAGTGCATGTCTGCCCCTGGAGGGGTGTGGAACCAGTTCGGTTGATTTGCCCCCGGAGACTGATGAAACCGAAGAGGTTCCAAAATGCTCTGGGAGAATTACCCTCTGATCTTGACAGCCGGACGCTCAATGACCTTGTTACTATTTGGAACATCTTGCTGATTGAGGCCATCAACGGGACGGCTCCTAGGTGTTCACTTCCTAGGCATCAGCACCACAAGATTCCTTGGTTCACTGAGGAACTACAGTTGCTGAAGCAAGAAGGGCATCTGTTAGAGCAACGGTGGAGCCAGTCTCGTGCTGAAGCTGACAGATTGCAACATAGAGCCAGTTTGCGAGCCTATGCTGTGGCTGTGTGGTCAGAAAAGGAGGAGTTCTTTGCTGCCCTTTTTGCATCAGCAAAGTCTCAAACAGCAGAGCTTTTCCGGGTTGTGGGGGGGAGCTGGTCGGTCCAGCCTCCCTCCGCTTGGAACTGGAACCTTCCAGTGCCCGCTGTGACATGTTTGTTGATTACTTTGCTGATAAAATCACTCGCATTCACCACGACTTTGATGATGCACTTATTACAATAGGAGAACAAGAGGTAATGGAAGCCCCACCTTCTCGTACTTTGTGGGATCAGTTTTGGTGGGTCTCGCCCGCTGATGTGGAGGATGTTCTTGGGATGGTCAGAGCTACCTCTTGTGAACTGGACCTGTGCCCGTCCTGGCTGGATAAGGCCAGCCGGGAGATGCTGGGGCCGTTGCTGGCAGGGGTGGTCAATGCGTCCCTTCAGCAGGGCAGGGTGCCAAGCTGCCTTAAAGAGGCGGTGGACCAGCCCCTGCTCAAAAAACCATTTCTGAACATTGACTCCCTCACCAGTTATTGACCTGTCCCTAACCTTGCCTTCTTAGGGAAGGTTATTGAACGGGTAGTGGTTTGGCAGTTTATTTGTTTATAAATATTTATTAGCCACTCCCTTATGCCTATGGCATCTCGGGGCGGCTTACAACATAAAAACAAACAGTAATAAAATTCCTTAAAACAATTTTAAAATACAAAACCCCCTCAACATAAAAACTCTTAGAAGAATCCCCCCCCCCCCACCCCCCCCCCC
>QEPC01005395.1:2020476-2048128 GCA_003113815.1 Sphenodon punctatus | reverse complement strand
ACAGCTGAGTATCATCAGCATATTGGTGACACCGCACCCCAAACCCTCTCACGATCTCCCCCAGGGGCTGCATATATACATTAAATAATAGCGGAGACAAGATCGAACCCTGCGGAATGCCACAGGTCAAAGCCCGGGTGCTTGATGTTTCAGCCCCCAGCACCACCCGTTGGCTTCTCCCCGAGAGGAATGAGCATCTAGTTGCAGGAGCATCTGGACCAACTCAGTTTTCTAGATCCTTCCCAGTCCAGCTTTCGTCCGGGCTATGGCACTGAGACTGCACTTGTGGCTTTGGTCAATGACCTTCACCGTGAATTAGATCAGGGTCACTCGACCCTGCTGATTCTATTAGATCTGTTGGCTGCTTTGATACCGTTGACCACAAGATGTTGGTGACTCATCTGCGGGACCATACTGGGTTGCACGGGACTGTTCTCAAATGGTTCCACTCATTCCCAGTCAGAAGAACTCAGTGAGTGGTGCTCGGGGACCATTTTTCATCTTCCAGGGACCTCTCGTGTGGAGTCCCACAGAGTTCCATTCAGTCTCCTCTCCTGTTAATGTGTATATGCAGCCACTGGGTGAGGTCATGAGGAGTTCTGGAGTTCATTGTCATCAATATGCTGATAACATTATAACACTCAACTCTGTCTCTCTTTTTCATCTGACCCAGACCTCGCAGTCTCTGTGCTTACACGAAGTATGGTGGCTGTGGCAGACTGAATGAGGGTGAGCTGACTGAAGTTGAATCCTGACAAGACAGAGGGGATGCTAGTGAGGAAGGTGGCATTGACAGGGTTTTCCCCATGCTGGTTCCCCAGGTTCTGAGTCTGGGAGTGCTTTTTGATGTGCAGCTTCGTCTAGATGCCCAGGTTGGAGATGTGGCGAGGAGCGCATTCCGCCACCTACACCTGGTGTGACAGCTTTGGCCATACATTTCAGACTCTGACCTGGCCATTATCATTCATACTTTCATCACCTCAAGACTGGACTATTGTAACGCGCTCTACGTGGAGCTGTCCATGATGACGGTTCGGAGACTGCAACCGGTGCAGAATGCGGTGGCTCGTTTCCTTATGGAAATGGGCCACAGGGAGCATATTATACTGGTACTTCAGTCTTTGCACTGGCTGCCTATAGTCTTCTGGGCCCGATTCAAGGTGCTGGTTCTTACCTATAAAGCCCTATAAGGCTTGGTCCCCATATAACTTCAGGATTGCCTCACTCCCTGTGCTCTGGATCGGCCCCTGAAGTCGACCAGGAGTGCCCTTCTCGAAATCCCCCAGCTATCCCAGGGGGCAACTATGGAGAGAATGTTCTTGGTGACCATGCCAAGGCTGTGGAATTCCCTCCCGGCAGAGGCCCGGGTGGCCCCAGATGTCTCTTCTTTTTACATCAGTGCAAGACTGGGCTGTTCAGCCAGGCCTTTGGAGAGGGAGATGGGTGAGGGTGGGTTTTTATTTTTATGGGGGGTGGTAAGGGTGAGGTATTTTTTCCCCTTCCTTCTCTTTTCCCGGGTGGGATGTTTCCCCTTTTTTCCCTCTTCCCACTTTTTTAGATGTTTTACGTTGTTGTTTGTATATTTTTATGTGTATTTTTATATTTTTATACATTGTAAGCTGCCCCGAGCTTTGGCAGGAGGGGTGGGATATCAAATGTTTTAATAAAATAAATAAAATTAGCCCATTGAGTGAACAGAGACTGACTCAAAATTAAACAAGATTTTAAAAAAATAATCTCACAGTCATTGCTCAGATGTTTTTCTGTTTAAAGTCATGCAGTTTCAGATTTTTTTTATTTCTTATGTTCTGTTTTCCAATTGTACACCAAGAAATATGGCATTACAATAACATAATATTGATAAATACCATAGGAAATTTGATTAGCCTAAATAATGCAAAAATTACATGCTACAACAGATTATTAACATTACTGTCAAGCATGACTTCCTCAGATACTGAAAAAGCCTGGTAAAATTCATTGTTTGTAAGAAATGGAATATAAAAAGAGAGTTTATTATAGAGCAGATTTTTCACATACTTCCTCATACCTTAACTTATAGCGGGGATCCTTCATTACCCGGGAATTATCATCCCATCAGATTATTAAGTGAGATGGGGAAATTATATGCTCGTTTCCTGTTGGTAAAGCTCCAACAATGGCTGGACACTAATAATATTCTAGTGCCTAAGCAGACTGGTTTTCAGAAAGGCAAGTCTACTCTGGACCACGTGATCATCCTAGCAGCTTTAGTTAATAGTTCTCTTGCCCGGCATAAGGAATTTTATCTTTGTTTTGTTGTTCTACGTGCGGCTTTTGATTCCGTGTGTAGGGCACGCCTCTGGTCTAAATTGAGCATACTCTCAATTGATCCCCGTCTTTTGTTCTTAATTGTGAAATTGCACACGGGTAATTCAAGTCAGGTTAGGAGTAACTATTCTAGTAGCCTGACAGGCAAAGTCCAGGTCATGTCAGGGGTGCATATTGGCCCAGTGTTGTTTAATTTGTTTTTGAAGGATGTTATTCCTTTTTTAAATCTGAGTGATTCCCATGCACCTGTTATTGGAGGCAGGGTTATTCCTGCCCTCTTGTACGCCGATGATGCCGTACTGGTTTCAAATTCAAAGGTGGGCCTGAGACGAGTGATGGAACAATTCAGGGCTTATTACAATAGGGAGGTCTTGTCAATTAATTACAACAAGACAAAGGTAATGGTATTGGGGAATTCCAAGTGACACAAAAACCATCGTTGGTTCATAGGGAACAACCTGGTAGAACAAGCTCCCTCGTATAAATATTTGGGGGTGATTTTTTCATCTAATGGTCACTGGAAGCCCCATCTTGATGCAGTAAAGGCCCAAGCTAGGAGTACAACTTCAGCAATTCTCAGCTTTTTCTTTGGCCCTCGAGGTAATTTGGTTATGCCTGCCCTTCGCCTGTTTAGGGTGAAAGTAATTCCTCAAGCTCTTTACACTTTCCCAGTGTGGGGTGTAGCCCACATGAACAACTTGGAAATAGTCCAAAATGGATTTCTACGCGCAGTCCTGGGAGTTCCAAAGGGTACTCCGCTGGTGATTTTAAGAGCTGAAACATGTAGCCTCACAATTAGGCAAGTCGCCATGTGGTCTGTGATCAAATACTGGATCAGGATCTCTTTGTTCCCACTCCAGGATCGGTCACTTCTTTCCCTAGCGGCTGTACATGGACTTCTGAGAGCCTGGGACGAAGCGGTGGAACTAGAAGTCCTAAAGTTAGGGTTTTCCTGTGAGTCCCTGTTGGGGGCTGGTCCTGAGGTAGTCGAATCCCTCCTAGTTAGGAGATTAGTGGATCAAGAAATCCAAGCAAAGAAATCTCTCCTAAGAACCCAGAGAGTTGCCCCTGCTTATTTTCCCCTGGACCCACACCAGGCCAAAGTGAATTATCTATTCTCTTGGTTGAATGCATCATTAAGACGGACCTTTACTAGCCTCAGATGAGATTCCTTTTTGTCGGTTGTTTTAGAGGGTCGGTACGTGGGGATTCCTAGGGAGAACCGATATTGCCCACTTTGTGAGCTTCATGAGCCCGACTCCCTTTTGCATGTTTTTTTTCAGTGCCCTGCTTTGGTTGATTTAAGGGGCAAGTTGTGGGCCTCTTTATCCCCACTTCCTTACGTTGATAGCTCAAATTCTCTTATAGAGATGTTCTTAAGCCCATTGGACTCTTATATGTCACCTCTGGTGGCTCGTTTTGGACTAGCTTTGGCCCTCAGGCGTAAAGCCCTTGTATACTCTAAGGCTCCATAGTTATGAGCAGTACTGAGCCGCCTCCTCTGCACAGAATGGTATTCTGGGAGTGGATTTGGAGTCCTATGGGATTAGCGTTCCGTTGCTTTGTACATATTTGATCTTTAGTGTAATTTTGTTTTGTATTTATAGTATTTTGTAAGTTTATATTCTTTATATTCTGTATTGTTTTGTGCTTATGGAATCCTTAGTGGAATTTAAGATTCTAATAGCTTTGGCTTCACAATAAACTTTACATACATACATATCTTAACTTATAGTTGTTTGGTCCATGTTTGCCTAGGAAAAAGTTTACAGGCTACTCATTACTAAAACTATTTCAAGGCATTTGTGGCCCAAATTGTCACAGAGGTGCATAGCACACCTTTACAATGAACGTTTTTACCTCATGGTGACATGGGGCTTTAATTACCCTGATATGGGTCTTTCAGAAGACTGAAGAAGGAACCAGAGGGTCGGCTATCTTGGACTTGGTCCTAGTCAGTAAGTGCAACAGAAATTGCAACACATCCAAACTATAAAGCAGAACACAAATCCATGTAACAACAAATCTTAGTACTCCTAGATCACTGAAGCGCTCAACTCAATTCACGTATTTAACCTCAGAACATCTCTGTGGGGTAAGTAGCTTCATTCCCCATATGACCACATAGGAAATTGAAGCAGAAAGGGATTAAGCACTATGAAAACAATATGTTACATGATGGCACACACAAGTTTGTACTTGGTTCTCACTATGCTTTACTCACAATATGATCCTTCCTCTCCTGTTAAAGATTTAGGAAATTAGTTTTGTGGTAAACTGTGTTTACTGTGTATTTTCTCATCTCCTGTTTCTTTCATAAAAAGGCCAATCTATGCAGATACTATTCCTGAAAAAATGCAGATTTAGTGGAACATACGTCAGATAATTTTTGAAACATTAATCTCCAGAATTTTCAGTTGTGAATAGCCTAACCACCAGTATTTGCTTCAAAACATAACATACAATGTGATTTGACATGAGATAAATCACTCGCATGGTCACACCTGGTTTATTTATTTACTTAGATTTTTAGCTGCCCCTTCCTGCCACAGCAGCTTGGGGCGGCTTACAACATAATAACATATTCAATAAATACATAATAAATACACAATATAAAAATATAAATTAAAACCATAAAAGAACATAGACAGAGCCACAAGCCCAACCCCCACCCCTCACCTGTCTCTCTCGCCAAAGGCCATGGGGAACAGCCAGGTCTTACACTGTCTTCGGAAAGAGGGGAGGTCCAGAGTCAGATGGACCTCCATTGGGAGGGAGTTCCACAGCCACAATATGGCCACCAAGAATGCCCCCCTCATTGTCACCACCTGGGGGACTCCAAGGGAGGCATCCCTGGCTGACCAAAGGGGCCGGTCCAGGACGCGGGGAGTGAGGTGGTCTCGCAGGTATGCGGGTCCCAGGCCATTTAGGACTTTATAGGTCAAAACCAACACTTTGAATTAAGCTTGGTGCACTTTAGGCAGCTAGTGCAGAGAATGAAGCACTGGTGTAATGTGCTCTCAGCAACCCATCCCTGTCAGGAGATGGGCTGCCGCATTCTGCACCAGCTGCAGTCCCTGGACCATCACCAAAGGTAGACTTAGGCAGAGTGCTTTACAGTAGTTCAGTCTTTTTTTTTTTTTTTTTTAAACTGCTTAACTGAGTCAGACCAATGGTCCATCTTAGTCCAGTATTGTCACAACCTGACACGGCAGCAGGGGTTTCAAATTCAGGTCCAAGGTCTCTGGCAGAGACCATCCCAGCATGCTACCTGAGACCCCTCCAAGCCCCCAGCAGAGGCCTCCCCCAGGTGTGTTACCAGAGGTCCTGAGGTGGAGATGCCGGGGATTGAACCTGGAACCTTATACATGCAAAGGACGTGCTCTTACCACTTGAGCTATGACCCCCCTCCCCCATTGAGGTAATGAAAGCATGGATGATGGTGGCCGAAGCCATTGCACCAGATTTAACTGGCAAAATACTTCCCTCGCCATGGCCTCCACCTGAACATCCAGGCAGAGTAGTGAGTCAAGGAGCACCCCCCAGACTACGGACCTGAGGAGTCAATGGAGGGCAGACCCCATCAGTGTCGGGTGCTACCACTCCCTCAGCCCTGCCAACCAGCATCACCTCCGTCTTGTCAGGATTCAGCTTCAGACAATTCGCCCACATCCAGTTCCCTACAGCCGTCAGACACCGGATGAGCACTGAGACTGCTGGGTCTTTGTCTGTTGAAAAGGACAGGTAAAGTTGGGTGTCATCAGCATACTGTTGTCACTGCACACTGAACCCTCGAATGACCTTGCCCAATGGTTGCATATACATTGAACAGGAGAGAGGACAAAATAGAACCTTGTGGGACTCCACAGATGAGATCCCAGGGAGAAGATGAACAATCACCCAGCACCACACGATGAGTTCTCCCAGTCCCCCACAGACAACTGGCAGTGCAGGACAGCAGCAGCGGTGGTATATAAAGAAGTCTTTGTCTGACACAGTGACCTAAAGGCACCCCTCATATTGCAAAATGCTTTTTTTAAAACAAAAGAGCCAATATGAAGAAGCTTGGAGACTTGTGGCTAACCCAATTATGGAGTTCAATTTCAAAACAACTTTAATACCTCATATTGAAACATTTAACAATTTTCAAGTTATTTAAAAGGTTTTGTTTCCACCATTCTTTGCACGGTGCCAAGTGATGTGCTGTGCTTGTATTAATCTATTTTGCAGCAGCCACTTCAATTTAGGAGTAGAGCCTCTTGCACTGTTGATAGTCAATGTCTCTAATTTATAGTCTGAATTTTCAGAAAAAATACCAACTTCTTTCATTAACCACCAAATATTTAATAGCTATATGTTTGCCACCTTTGGTTGTTTTTTACCTAACACCTCCATTTTGTCCTATGGGAGTGTCAGGTAAAAAAACACCACAGGTGGCAACCCAAAATAGCTATATTAAAATGACTTTGTCACAGATTTTATCAGTCAGATGGAGACAATGAATCTAACATTCTCCATTTCCTTGCACTTTATATAGTTATTTAAGCCAGAAGCAGGGTGGGTGAAAACCTAACCATTCTGATTTGGTAGTATTTTACATCCACTTTGAACTGGTGTCAGGAAGTTGTAATTCTACCTATACATCTATGTCACCTGGGATGCAGAGGGAATTTCATCCCAGTGAAGCTTCTGAACTCATTAGCTCTTAACATTTTACTTGCTGCTGAAATCCTAATTTCTATAGGTATGAAACTTTCCTGTGCTACCTCTATCATGGGTGAGAAGCTTCAGTCCAATGGAATTTAGGAGACGAAAGAGAGCGGTTTGCATTGCAACTGATCTACTACAGATTATTTAGTCCTACTCAACAGTAAGACCACTGAAAATATGTGTTTTAGGTCAATGAAAACATCCCCTACATGGCAGGATACATTAGTTCCCTAGCAGAGGTGCTATCAGATATAAAACTATTAAGATGTTCCATAATAACCAAGACATAGGAAGACTTAGTTGCCTCATGTCCACTTCTCAGAGTTTAAACGAAATCTGAAAATTAAGCAGTGGTGCAGCAACCCTTTGAATTAAAAAAATAATTCTGCATGATCCAAGTAAATCATAACAAAAAATATATAAATAAAGGACTCACAAATCACTGGAGCATTTTCCATCTAATAAATATGACAAAGAAGCAAACCCTGCAGGTAACATGGTGAGCCAGTTCTTTATATCATTATGGGCAATCTTGCACCCAGCTGCAAGTGAACATGCTGTCCAGGTGAAGGTGTTTAATGGAAAAGGCTGGGCAAGTGACCATTCTGTGGTTAAAAAGTCAGATCTGCTATTGAGAGCCACAGAGAGAGAGTGTTTGCTGTGTTGGTCCCAAAAATAGGTTGTAGAGACAAAGAGATATCTTTTATTGGACCAACTTAGGCTGGTGGAGGTTTGCAAGCTTTCAGACCTCACAGGATCCTTTGTCAGGCAAGTCAGAAATCCAAGCTGTACACTGAGCAAAGCGAGGCATGGGGGTTATATGCAGAGACTGGGGAGGATTACATCATGGGAGGGTAAGGACAGAGAGGGGTGGGGGAAGAAGTATGCATTTGTGAGGGAGTAGGTGTGGTATTATGGGGCAAGTCATTGAGAGGGTGCCTGGAAAGGGGAGTGGAAGGGAGTAAGGTGCCTGTGATTGTGAGATGAGAATCCAGATCAGGAAAGAACCTGCTACTCCTCAGTGAATGTAAATAAGAATGGCATAGCTAGAATTACTAGTCTTAAGTATTCAAAAAATTATAAATTACACTCAGTATATCAAATTAAAATATCATAATAATGGTATCATGACATTATTTTTCACCTGACTTGATTTTTTCAACTTAGAGAATTTATCCCTCAATTTGTGCATGATGTCTTGGGTTCAAAATGTAACCGCAGGTACGCCCCAAAATACATGCTTTCATCTTCATTACACATAAGAGGGACTATCTCTCTGGGAAAGCTACCATTCCATCCCTCTCCCTAAGATATTACAGACAGCTGCACAGCTAATATTCTCCAATGGTTAATTTGTAAAAAATAAATAAAAAATGAATTGCTGCGGCTCAAGCCTGCCCCAGAAGCCACACCCACTGCCCCAGAACTTGTCACAGCAGGGAAGAGAATCCTAGTGTCCAGCTAAAAACCCAAGCACTGGACCACCCTCTGTCTTCACAACTGAGTATCATGATTTCACCTATATGGTGACCACAGCAAGGGGGTGAGGCAGGACAGTCATTAATGAAATCCAAATGAATTATCAAGCGGTTTGGGGCTTTCATTTCCAACCCTGAAATGGCCAATATTGGCATTTTGCACACTCCTATTGGGAACATTTCCTGGGGCTCAGCCCCCCTCCCCCCTAAATTGCTGGGGGTGACCCCTGGCAGCTCCCTCCCACATTAATGAAGCTCTGATATTCTCTTTCCATGTAGCTGCCTCATTCCCACCATTTCATGGTCTATATCTGGGCCCTATATATTCAATAGTCCCCATATTTTCCCTTCTCTTCTACCTGTCAACATCTTCACTTTCTGCCACATCTCTCTAGCATCTTTTCAGTTCCCTTCTCTGCCTCAATCCTCAGAATCCCCATTAATCTGTCTCTCACTGACCATGCTCCTCTGACTCCCATATTGCCACCATCATCCATGCATTTGTCACCTTGAGGCCAGACTACAGTAATACGCCCTACATGGGGCTGCCCATGGTGACAATCTGGAGGCTGCAGCTGGTGCAGAAAGCAGTGGCCCATCTTCTTACGGGGACAGGTCATCGGGACAAATTTATACCAGTGCTTTAAGCTCTGCACTGGTTGCCTATAGTCTTCTGGGCCTGATTCAAGGTGCTGTTTTTGACCTATAAAGCCCTAAATGGTCTGGGCCCTGCCTATCTGAGAGATCACTTTACTTTCTGGGCTCCTCTGGTTGTCGGGGGGCGCCCTCCTGGAGGTTCCGCACTATAGATGGGTGGCGACCAACAGGAGGGTATTCTTGGCAGCCACACTGGTGCTGTGGAACTTGCTTCTGGCGGGTGTCCATCTCAGCCCAACTCTCTGCTTTCTAACGTCAACGTAAGACATGGCTCTTCTGCCAGGCATTTGGTGGGGGGATGGTTGAGGGGAGCTTAGGGGATGGGTTATATTTTTTTCCTGCACACTTCTGACTGCTTTTATTGTATTATTTTTGATGGTTGTGAGTTGCCCCAAGCTGCCTGAGGCAGAAGGGGTGAGGTATTAATTAATTAATTAATTAATTAATTAATTAATTAATTTCTGATACCTTCTCTAATACATGCCTCTTCTTTTTGTGTGTATCGTTTTTATGTTTTTATGTATCCTTTGTAGAGGAGTTTACTTGGGGCTTCCTCTTCACCACTTCCTGTCTTGCTGCCTTTCCCACTTTTAAAAAAGGGAAAAAAAAGTCAGAAAGGGGAGGGGAAAAGCAAAGATATAGAGGGAAATGACTGAAAGAGAAAAAATCCAAAAAAGGGAAAAAATAATTTAGAGCAACTTTAAAAAGAAGGAAAGAAAGAAAACGTGTCTCTACAAAGTGTACATATTTAAATTTTCTGTGCATCTTATGAACAAATCTACCTCTTTGATTTTCAAGTGCTGGCAGAACTGTGTCTTGGAGAAAGTCAGAGCTTTTTAAGGTAGTATCAGCCTGGGCTGGATGCAGTACCAATGCAGAGGTGGATATATTTTACAAGAACAGCACCATGAAATGAGCCCTCCCTATCCCAGTCCTGCGACTTGCTTTATTCACCTGCTGTTCCCTGACCGGGGGGGGGGCGTGGGACCCCGGAGCCCCGTTGCCCAGAGGGATCCTGTCACCGCTGCTGAGAGCTGATTCGCACGTTGGACCAGCTGGGAGTTGGGAGGAGTTACCCTGCCGGGACACGTTAAAACCACTGTGCTGGCCGGCGGAGCTGAGCACTCCCTATCTCAGTCCTGCAGCCTGCTTTATTTGCCTGCTGTTCCCTGACCAGGGGGATGGTGGGGACATGGGACCCCGGAGCCCCGTTGCCCAGAGGGATCCTGTCACCGCTGCTGAGAGCTGATTTGCACGTTGGACCAGCTGGGAGTTGGGAGGAGTTACCCTGCTGGGACACTTTAAAACCACCGCGCCAGCCGGCGGTGCCAGGGCAGCATGCCTACGGGCTGCACGCACAAGGGTGCGCCCTTGTGCGCGCGGCCTTAGGCACGGGGCGGGTGTCAGGCTCACCCCCTTGTGTATGCATGTGAGTTAGTTTAGTGCCCTTGCGTGGATCTTGTTATTTTACTTGTCCTCATGTCTAAGAAGAGTAAGAATAGGAAGAATTTGGGGGTGACCACTAGGGCACGGGCCGGACAATTACAACTTGAAGACTGTTTCCTTACAGTGTTGGTATTCCCTGACCTTAAGCGGGGGGGGTTCTTCCCAACCTTCCTTATATCCTTTCGTTGAGGGCCCTGAGGCAGGACGGGACCCTCTAGTTACTTGTACAACTTTTGTGCCCCCTGCTTCTCTTCATGTCGCTGCGGATTCTGAAGTTGGAACTATGGTTATTGGGGCTGAGCCTTCTAATTTACTCTCGCGGGCCTCGCCTGATTCCCTATGGTCTTGTGCCTTGGCTTTTAAAAAGCAAGGCGAAAGGTGGCATGCTTTGACTGCCAAGTTTTGGGAATCTTCCCAGCTCTCTTCAGGTCCCCAGTTTTCTTCTCCTGGTGATAATACTTGTTTACTTCAGTCCCGTATAAAAGAAATAGAGTCCCAACTTTTAGCTGCATGAGATCTGGAAGGGGAGCCCCTTTTATCAAACCCTTTGAATTGTGGCCATGGGGATTTAGAGTTATCTGCTACCTATCCCAGGTTGTTGCCCTCCCCCCAAGTGCAAGATAGCAAATCCCAAGGGGCGCCAGAGTTGCTCACTAGTGCTAACGTAGTAAAGGGGGGTTCCTTCACTATACACCTCGGTTCCCCTACCAAATTTGTTCTATTCCCGCCAAAATTCAGGAGACCCACATTTCTCACCATCTGCAGCAGGTAGAAGAGTTTTTTCCAATGTTTATGGCATGAACTGAGGGACTAGACACCAAACTCCAGGCCATTCAGCAGCAGCTGTCTAGGCTTGGGGAGCGGATGGATGACCCTGGGGGTCCAGGGCTGGGTAGGGCCTGATGAGATGGCATCTCAAACATCCGTCTCTTATGGTTCTGCCCATTTTTGCCCCTCAGCCCTTAAGACTGTTGAGGATCGGAAGCATAACTCTATAAAGGATGCTCTGGTCTTTACAATTTATCCCTTGCGGTCTGGGCTACTCCCCTCTTGGGACTCAAAATTCCAGATTTCTCAGCATATTGCTGATATTTTGGGTTGTGCCTTTTTGCTGTCTCATATTAGTCTTTTCATTCATTTGCCAATGAGGGGTGGAATAATGCGTGTTGTTATTTATTTTCGTACACCAGCCATAGTTGAAAGACTTTTGTCTTACTCTCGTTTTTTCTTCCTATGGGGGGTATTTATGGCCATTCTTTATGCCAAAGTGGGTATTTCTCCACTGCTGCAGCAAGTTCCTTTGGATATCTTGTCGTCTTCTGTGGGAAACCCTAATTTGCTCCAGGTATCTGGGAGGAAGTCACCCATTGCATTGGATACCTCGATTGTTAGTAGTCCTAAAGAATGGGCCTGGGCAGAAGCTTTTATTGCTCTGCCCAGATTTGTTTTGCCCTGCTGGTCTTCTACCACTCTTGTTGCTTGTTCCCAAACTAAGTCACTCCTTTCTAAGTCACTCCCTTGGAGATAGTTCCCCAGGGTTCTGTGGAGACACAATCCTCTGGCCTAACTGAGGATTTGGTAACCATTGGACACCTGCCCTCTGGTGGGCTTTCATTTGTGTCCCACCCTCATTGTCCTATTGTCCCAAGTCCTCGTTTGGCCAATCAAGTCGCTGTTAGCGAATGGGGATTTACCCCTAGAGGGGTTTCAATATTTGAAGAACTTATGGCTGCTAATGTCGCTTGTAGGACCGCCGTGTTAGGCTCTACGGGTTGATAGTGGGGACTCCCTTTTTCCTTTTTTGCGTTATGTTTTATGCTGGTTGGTAGCAATCAACTCGATTTTTAAGTCTGTACTCCCTGTCCCTTCTGGGCATTTGACTAGTGGGTTTTAGATTAAGAGATTTTAGTTTTAGTTTTAGTCAAATTTATGTTAATGGATCCATCCTACTATGATGACAGGAGTTTTAGGCTACCTTACTCCTGCGAATGGTTATGATTTTTATGGCCTTGGCTTTTCCTTGTGGGAGTACCCCTTTTGGGTTGTATATGTTTTGTGTGTATTTATGTCTGTCAATGCAATGGCCTCGGCCAGGCTAATAAATTCATTCAGTATCCTTTGTAGTGGCCTTGACAGCTGAGCAATAAAGGTTTACTGATTGATTAACTTTCCTCTTCATACTACTGTCTACACAGTCCCTTTCCCAACATCTCCATGTTCTCCTTTTCCCTGATTGGCACTCAAATAATTAGTTCAGGATCTTTCCTGATGTCCCTCTGGCCTCAGTTCCAATGTGAATAACATGGGCAAGTGTCTATCTTCGTTGTGGGCAATTTGACCTTCAACTGTAACAAAAATGTCAGACATCCTTCTGAGGGCAGCTTGTGGCTTTAGTTCTGTTGATGGTAATAGAGGGCAGCAGCAATTTTACACAAGGGAAAAGTTTAAAATCAAAAATGAGAAAAACAGAAAAAAACGAAGACTCAAGACTCATAAAATTCACAAGAGTTTGCAGTGCTATACCAACTGTAAATATTCAAAGATGAGGATATAATTGTAACATGCAGCAAACACAGAGTACTGCCTCTGCAGCAAAACTCAGGGTCACTCAGAGGACAGAGCAGGATACACAGATGAGATTTCCATAGGTTCCGGTACCTCTCGTTCCTCATTCTGCCATATTTAAATAAATAGAAAGTTTGGCACCTTTTGCTCTAGGATGGCAAAGGCATTTAAACATTTGTTCCAACCAACCCTATTCTATGATTCTATAATTTTTTGTATATATTAACAAAAAACCAAACTTGGACTGAAATTAGTGTACTCAACCCTGAGCTATCCCCTGTGAGTTTAGCACTGAGAAACGTACAGTCCCTAAGTCAGCCAAAGAGTGAGAATGGTTAGAGTTCCAGGCCTTCCTTTCAGCTCAGGAGGAACAACCTTTAAAATGAAGGGACAATAGAAACAAGGGCTGTGTGCCTTACCTTACTGACAAGATGCTTAACCTGGGTCTCTTGCTCTGTAGTCTCCTCTCGGTAGTCTCCTCCTGGTTTCCCTGTGTGAGAGAAAAAGGACCCAGGAATGACAAGTTCAATGGGTGTCTTTAGATGGACCCGTGGCTGGCCACCCCCAGATCTACCCTGGGAGTATCCAGGCCCCAGCATCCCATGTACAGCCCCACCTGCACTGGGTTTATACAGACCTGGCAGCTACTGCGGCCCACAGTCCACCCACACATTGTCCTCCTCCCATACACCATAGAGCTGCGGGCAGATTGCCCACTATTTTAGACTGCCGTCCACAGCTCTATGGCATGGACCAGGGCGACCCCTGGCCAGGAGCAGGGTCAGGTTTGGACAGCCCGCTCTACTGGCAGTGCTGGAATGGAGCAGGCGCTGCCTACTCCACTTCTGCTCCACCTGTACATCTGGCAGTCTGTCTTTAGATGGAAGGGCCACCTGGCTGAAAGGCAGGACAGAGCCATGGGTACTGTCTGTGTAAAAGCACCCCTTGAGAGACCAAAGGGGTATGTAGCCAAGGGTGTGTGAGAACTGGATGAAACTGGTTAGAACCAGTTAGTCTGAGAGGAGGGAGGTGAGACGGAGGGGCTAAAGTGCCTGTCTGGAAGAATTTTGATCTCTCTGAGAAAGGCCTAGAAATGTCCAGTCTGCCATCTGCCCTCTTCACAGAGGAGAAGGGGATGCCTTGGAACTGGGCCAGAGGAAAGCAAAAACTGGGCAGTTTAACTTCACTGAAGAAGAAATTGCTTGAGGTGGTAGGTAGACTCCTGGGAGCCCTGTCTCGGACCTGTAAGGGAGGATGGCAATGCTCAGAGCCCTGGACCACTGAGCTCAAGCTTCCATTTGCTGTTCTAAATAAACCAGTGCGGGGTGTGTGTGCAATGCGCATGCACGAAGGCTAGCAGCGCGAAATCCCTGCTCCTCCCGATCGGTCCGATAAAACGCGGCACAAGATATCAAAGAGGGAAAGAACAAAAAAATAATAAGAGACCCTGCTTGCTGGATCACCAGAGCATGGGACCAGCAAAAAAAAATGGGGGGAAAAGGACCGATTACAAGGTTCTGTCAGCAGAAACAACTCGCTGAACCCACACAGGCAGAACCGGTAAGAGCCAAAATGGCAGCCACGAATCAGCCCGCCGTTCCAGGGGACTTTGAGGGGTGGCAAGCCAGCATGGATGTAATCCTCGCAGAGGTCAGGGCAGCAAGGGCAGAGGCTCAAAAAGACAAAAATGAGCTCCTGGCTAAACTGGTCAAAGTAATATCCACAGTGGAGGAGGGGAATAAAAAACTTGAAAACTTGGACAAATGGATTGAAACTGCAGAGGGGCGCATTTCAGACCTGGAAGATCAGGCCCTAAGGGTGGACAGTGAGGGGGCCCAACTAAAAGAATCCCTGCAGTTTTTGCGCACCAAGTATGAAGACTTGGAAAATAGATCAAGACGCTGCAACCTGCATGTTATGGGGGTGAAAGAAGGGGCAGAAACTTCAGGAATGCAAGAACTAGTTAATAAAATCTGTACCCACAACTTCCCCTACCATCAGCAACTACATAATCTTGAAATTGAATGAGCTCATAGATCACTAAGGTCCAAGCCAAAGGAATCACACACACCCCAGAGCAATTATAATAAAATTCTTGAAATTCAAAGACAAGGAAGCCCTGCTATCAATGGTGAAAAAAATGAAACAAAATCTAAATTTTATGGGGCAAAAAATAAAATTTCAACCTGATTATGCTATTGAAACAATGACCAAGAGGAGAGCATGGTCCAAGTACTTTACAGAGCTGATTGATAGAGACCTGAAGTCACAATTATGGCACCCAGCCAAAATGGCAATATTGCTCAATGGGAGAAGGAAAATCTTCGAAGACACTGCTGACCTGGAAATATTCCTTCAATCATATAGACCCAGACAACAAGCAACAGATTAATAGACCCTCTAAAACGCAATGAAGGAGAGGAGAGGAGAAGTGGAGCTAAACCTTTTGCTGCACAGAACTGAAAACCGTGATGCCCACTAGCATGTGCCACCCACATGATCTCACCTACAGAAGACTTCAGCAAAGTGACTTTTTACCTACTCGCTCAAGGTCTGATTATGTGTAAATGCAGTTAAATGATTACCACGGGTTTGGGCTGCACACTCCCTTTACTTCCCTTATAATAATCAGTAGAGGTGGGACTACCGGATGATCCGGTATCCGATACTGCCGTGTTTTTTGTGTACCGGCAGTATCGGATTACCCCAGTAATCCGGGGGAATTACCGGATTCCCCCTGTGCCGGATTTTTTTTACATTGCGGCCATTCAAATGAATGGCCGCAATGTAAAAAAAAAAACAGAAAAACCCACAAACACTTTCCCCGGAAGTTCCCCGGAAGGCCTAGTATGTGTCACTAGCATGCTGAAGCCGTCAGCCACAGCAGAGCTGAAGCTGGCCGCCGGATCGCCGCCACCGCCGCCCGGAGCTGAAGCCAAGGTACTGGGTGATCCCTGGGTGGGCAAGGTAGGGTGATCCCTGGGGTGGGGGGGTGTTAAACCACCCCCCACCCCAGGGATCAACGGGACTGGTACACTTACCTGCCGGTGCGGGCTTTGGGTCGCCGGCGGCAGCCCGGAGCCCAGGGACTTAGGGAAAATTTTTTTAAAAATAAAAAAATCCAGGCTGGGCAGGGTGGGTGGGGGTGTCCCCCCTTCCACCAACACAGCCTGGACAGGGGAGGGGGGAGGGGTTTTTTTTTTCCTCCATTGATTTCAATGGGGACAGTTCCCCATTGAAATCAATGGAGGAAAAACCGGTACCGGTATACCGGTATTAATCTGGTATGCCGGTATTTTGAAATCCAGGAACTGGTAAATCCAGTACCCGGTATTTCCCCGGATGTCCCACCCCTAATAATCAGTAATTGTGCCTACATGTATAGACGACCGTGGCAAAAGAGGGGAAGGTTCCCTCAGCTACTTTTGCCTAAAACAAAATAAATGAATGGCCCTCATGATGGGGTGGGAAATAACAAACAAAAGAATCAGAAAATACCCCCACTAATTATTTCAGTCCACCTGAAAAAAGTATATCTCTCCACCTTTAGGTTACAGCAGCTACTGCCAGTTTGAGTGTTTTGGACAAATGGTTATGTTTATTTTTGAAGTTAATAATGTTTTTGTTGTGCATATTGTAAGGTTCTCCTGCTGCTATGGCTTCTCCCCTTCATGGCTTGTTTCGCTACACCACAGGGGGTTATACTGCATCCTCAAAAAGAATCCACATCAAAAGAAAAAGACAGGTAATAAGCAAACACCCAGTAGACCAAACACAGATAGATGACAGACACACCTATGAGTCCTCTAGAAAGGAATAGTCCCCCCTTAAAAACCCTAACCCTTAATGTTAAAGGCCTCAACCACCTGATAAAATGCAAAAAGACAATAAACCTTATATTAGACCAGCGAATCGATGTTTTCTTTCTCCAAGAAACACACCTGTTAAGACAAGACCTTCGCAGATTTAAAAGTAAACAATTAGGAGAGATTTTTGCTTCCCGTGGAAGGAAAAAGACAGCAGGAGTATTGATAGGGTTCGCAGCGGAAGCAAACTTCAAACTTGAACAAATGAAAAAGGACAAGGAAGGAAGGTTCCTGCTCCTTAGGGGCACATTAAATGCACAGAGGGTGACCTTAGTCAATATCTATGCACCAAATATAAACACATATCTGTTCTTCCAAAAATACCTACCACTCATCTCACAAAATATGGAGGGGTTACTAATAATGCAAGGGGATTTTAATTCACTGTTGTTGGAATTAGACCACTCCACACGATCACTTCGGAAAAGCACCCATAAAAATATTGCAAATTTAATATCCCAGCATGACTTGAAGGACGCTTGGCGCTATCTCAACCCAACTACCAGGAGCTACACTTTCACTCGCTAGTACACAACACGTATTCTAAAATAGACCACTGTTTACTAGAACAAGACTCTCTGCAGCGATGCCTAAGTAGTGAGGTGATTCCTATTGTTTTCACTGACCACAATGCGCTGCTCTCCAAATTCTCATGGAAGATCCTAGAGCAGCGGGGAAAAAGAACATGGCAATTGGAAAGGGGCTTTCTTAAATGTGAATGGGTTAAAAACCAAATAGCAGGGGAACTAAAAGATTACTTCAAATTGAACTCAGGCTCAGTAGCATCCCCACAAACCCTATGGGAGACGGCAAAAGCAGTCTTAAGGGGCAGCTTTATAGCCATTAAATCAGCTATAAATAGAAAAAGGAGAGATAGAAACTTGGAACTATACAACCAACTACAACAGCTGGAAGTAGAAAGCAGGAATTTTTCCAATAAAAAGACCCAGATTGAAATACAAAAATTAAAAAGTGAAATAGAAACTATAGACACTCAAAAAATCACCCAACAGCTGAGAAAGGTCAGAAGTTTTTATTTCCAAAATGGCAATAAACCAGGTAAAACATTAACACAATTGACAAAAAGCAAGAGGCTAAAGTTCTCTATTCCAGCATTTAAACTCTCAAATGGGGTGACAGTAAATAAGCAGGCAGAGATCCAAGGTGCTTATGTGGATTTCTATCAAGAATTGTACACGTCCTCCGGCCCAGACCCTGAAATGAAAAAAACATTCATTAACAAATATAAGATTCCAAACTTTAATCGTGAACAAATTAGCTATCTGAATGCCCCCATAACTATTGAAGAAACAAAAGCAACGATAAAAATAACTTATCAAAAACAAAGCTTGCGGCCCTGATAGGCTACCGGCAGAATTCTATCAAACTTTTGGGGGTATTATAGTCCCCCACTTAACAAACATCTTCAATGATATTATAAAGACACAATCAATGGCACCTACATTTTATGAGGCAGTGATAACCTTCATACCTAAACAAGGCCGAAACCCTGAGGAATGTAGTAACTATCGTCCTATATCCTTGCTGAACATTGACAATTAAATTTTCGCTAAAACATTAGCTAATCGACTTATAGCAATTATTGGAGAGGTGATCCACCCTGATCAGACAGGGTTCATACCCAATAGACAGGGAACTGACAACATTAGGAAAACGGTCAACCTTCTGCTAGCGGCCCCAAAATCAAAAACCCCTACATTAATTCTCTCTGCAGATGCTGAGAAAGTGTTTGATCGCTGTGAATCAGAGTGTCTATACCTTGTTATGGAAAAGATGGGAATAACAGGGAACTTCCTACGAGCAATTAGGCCTTGAATTTAAAACCAAGCTCGCAATTATTAATTAATGGGGATCTTTCACAACCATTTCATTTAACCAGGGGAACCAGGCAAGGCTGCCCCCTATTGCCCTTACTCTTTAATATAACCCTGGAATTACTGGTGTGCGCCATAAGGCAGGAGCAGGAAATCAAAGGCGTACAACGTAGGGACAAGCAGTACAAAATATCTTTGTTTGCAGACGATATGCTAGTGTATGTAACACAACCAGAGATATCAGTACCAAAGGTTCTCCGTTTGATAGACCAATTTAGCCTGATTTCAGGCTATAAAATCAATTACCACAAATCCCAAGCACTAATAATAGCGGAAGATAAGGACACTAGGCAGACCATTGAATTACAGGTTCCATTCACAATAGCACATAATCACTTTAAATATCTAGGAGTAAACATCACCTGAGATCATAACAAACTCTTTAAGGCTAACTTCCCTAGCATTCTCAATCAGATACAAACTGAAGTGGCAACGTGGCAACGCCTCCGAACCTCATGGCTGGGAAGCGTGAACCTGTATAAAATGATTGCCCTTCCAAAAATATTATACAAAGTGATGGCTCTACCGATCCATATTCCAAAGTCTTTTATTAAGCAGTGTGACTGACCGCACTCTCCTCAAAGCAGTCTGGAAGGGAAAGAAACATAGAATTAATAAATTTACCACGGTGAGAAGAAAGGAGGATGGTGGGATTAACATGCCAGACCTGGTTCTTTATATTAAAGCAGCATCCTTAAGAGTGCTAAAATACTGGTACCACCCTACCAAAAACACAGAATGGGTGGAAATTGAGAGGCAGCTATTGGGCATACACAGCTTTCAAGAGATGCTGACTAACAGCTCGAGAGCTGAAACTAACAGATTACCAGCTCATCCCTTTGCACACACGGCCCTGTATTATTGGCACCAAACCTTACAAAAATTGAAACTCTCCCTGGCTGCCTCTCCGTTTTCCCTGCTAAATACACACAAAGCAACAACCAGTGGATTAGCTATTGATTTACGCAAACTACTTACCAAAAGTGACATTAAAAGAGCAGCACAACTCTTCCAAGGCGAGGAATTTATCTCACTCCAAGATCTAGAAGGGAAAACTAAAACAAAAATCAACAGGTTCCAGTACCTACAGCTGAAAAATATCTATACACATAAAGAGCATATCCAACATTATCAGAGGCCCACCACCCCGACTGAAAATACATTATTTGGCCCCTCATCCAATAATGGGATGATAGCCAGAATATATGGGGCGTTGACTCAGATTGGAATAACCAAGCGGACCAACTATTTGATAAAATGGGAAAAAGACTTGGGGATAAAACTAGAGGAAAAACAAATTGAGCAAATCTGGGACTACATGCACAATTGCGCTAGCTCTCTTGAAATTAAAGAGCCCCAAATAAAAACAACAATGAGGTATTACCTAACGCCGCAGTGCGCCAAAGCTATATCCAATTCTGAGTCAGGACAGTGTTGGCGAGGGTGTGGGGAGCAGGGCACTTATCTACACTGCTGGTGGCAGTGCTCCAGGGTACAGTCCCTCTGGCGTGATGTTTGGGGCTATGTGAAAAAAGCAACTGGTTTAATTATACCGTTCAGGCCGGAGACGACATTATTGGGACTGTACCCTGATATTCCTTTAATGAACCACCACCAAGAAACGTGTAAGTTAATGTCACTGGCAGTAATCCACATAATCGCGAAGAATTGGAAAAATGCAAGAGATCTGACTGAGATGGAGTGGATAAAACGTCTATGGTACCTGTACTCAATGGATAAAATTGCTGAGAACTTAGAAAATAAATCAAAGAAATTCACCACAAGATGGTTCACATGCATTGGAGCTGTACAGGGCTACATCTTGTCAGAGGAAGCGAAGACATACATAGTGGACTATTCAATCTGAGAGGGAGAAATATTGTAATGCAAAGCACCTATTTTTTTTTATTTTTTTTTGAAGTTGTTTGAATGTTATTGTATGTTGTTGTTACCAGAAAAATTTAATAAATAAATTTAAAAATAATAATAATAATAAAAAAATAATAAACCAGTGTGTTGCGGGGGGGGGGGGGGGGGTTAAACATGAATCCTGGAAGGATAGTGACCCAATCCTGAGGTATTTGTGTAGTGGGCCAAATTAACCATTATGCTTGCTGTGCTGCAACATGGGGACCCCTAGACTGGGGAAGTTCCATACTTGGGGTCAGTCAACACGTGTGCATATCTCTACCCAACTAAAATCTCATTTTATATCATGAGATTTGCTATTGTTTAATTAAACTGAAGGCATTACAAGTTTAACAAGTTACATTTCTTGAGAATGCCATCCTTTGCAGAAGATAGGTGTGTAGATGGTTTAGCAGGAGCTAAACTGTCCCTGCTGGCTCCCAAAATATCTTTCCTCTGGAGAAGCCCTAATGAAAGATTGGGGTTTGGCCAGCTGTGAGTGTGAGCTTCTTTGGGTTGTAAAGAGCCGTCCTCTGAGCAGGAACCAACTATCAGTCAGTTCAATTTATTGCGTAGCCATAGGCTGTTGCATAAAAGCATACATAATAAAATATATGCATAGCATCTGTTTACATAGTGATCGTTCCAATACAGAATTAATATATAAAATAAAATAAAATATTCCCTAAAGGGGTCCTCATTTAGAAGTAGGCAAGGCAACAGAAGAGAGAACCCCCATGAAGGCCTTACAGTTTACTTTGTGCTTTTTTTCTTTCCTTTTTTTTTCTTTTTTCCTTTTTTTGTGGTCACACCATAGATTTATTTAGTGGCATTATGGTATTTACAGTCTTATTCTCTATCCCATTATGAATAATTCTTAACATTCTGTTTGCTTTTTTTTTTTTTTTAAATTATATTTAATTTTTTTTGACAAAGTATGCACATAAACAAGTACAAACATATTTACAACCACAGTCCATGACACCAAGGACAACCCCACCACTTTTCTTTCCTTACTGATGATCAAATGTCCGTTAAGCAAATCGTAGGGACTTTGCTTCTTTCTCAACGCAAGGTCGTAATAATGTCCCAGCATGGGTTCCAGACGAGATAGAAGTCATCCATTTTGTCCTCCACTTCTGCCATTACTCTCTCCATCGTGATCATATACCACAGTCTATTCTTTCATTTTGTTATCGACCTTGAGCCGATTTCCAAGTACATGCTATTGTATGAATCGCAGCCAACCGTAATTGATGGCATGCCTTTTGTCGATGATTGAGTACCCCCGTTTCCGGGAATATCCCCAATAAGGCCAATTCTGCGGAGAAAGGCACCTCCGCACCAGCTACCTGCTTAATATGTGGCCAGATCAACTGCCAAAACTTATTCACTCTCTGGCAGCCCCACCAGTAGTGAATGTAAGAGCCCTCCTCCCCACACCCTCGCCAACACCAATCAGGATAGTTTCTAATAATTTGATGCAGCTTCTGGGGGGTCATATACATCCTCAGGCTCAGTTTAATCTGTTGTTCTTTTATTGCTAGGGCCCATGAGCATTTATTCATAGTAGCCCATAGTTTCTGTTCTTCCTCTGGAATGATGACCTTTTCCAGGTCTCGTCCCCACTGAGCAAGGTAACTTACATCTGGAGGGTGGTAAATAGTATATAACTCTCTATATATTCTTTACAGAATTTTGCTCTCGTCTGTATTATCCATAATAACTTTTTCCAGTCCCATTTTTTTCCTACTAAAGTGTTCCTTATCCTGTCTTTGTGAATACTGACCTCAATTTCATATAGTCGAGAAAGAGGATTTTTCTTTTAGGGCATTCTCTAACTCTTCTTGTGTTTTAAACATCTCGTTGTTAAAAAGCTGCGCTGCCTTTACAAACCCCTTTTTGTGCTATTTATCTTTCATTTCTTTCTTGAATCCACAACTTTTTGTGACCTCTCCAAATAGTGGAGTATAGGGCATTTTCCCTTGCATGATATCTAATCTCCTTGTACAAATATTCCAAATTTTTAAAGCCCAGCCCGCAAATGGATGCTCTTTGTCCTTAACCTGTGTGGGTTTTACCCCCTCCAGGATCCATTTTTTTAGATTTAATTCTTGATGTAAAAATTGCTCTAAATTCACCCAGTTTGGAATGAAAATGTCCTACTCTTTTACCCAGATCTTAATAGCGCTGAGGCTTGACGCCCAGTGATACAACTTAATGTCTGGCAGTTTTAGCCCCCCCTTTTCACTTTGCTTGAACATTATCGCTTTTCTAATTCTAGGTCAATGATTTTTTTCCAGATAAAGCCAGTTATCATTTTGTTAAACACATTATAAAGTTGTACAGGGAGTTCTATAGGCAGGGCCAGAATAATGTATAGAAATCTTGGTAGAATCATCATTTTAACTAAATTTATATGCCCTATCCAAGATATTTGTAGGCTCTGCCAAGACTGGATTTTAATTTTATATTCTTCCAATAGGAAGAACCGGTACATTCCTGATAGATGCAGAGAGGCACATTCTTCTTAAAAATCAATTTGCCTTTTTAAATTTAAACTAAAAATAGGCATGGAAACACAAAACAATTCAAAAGGGGGGACAGCAATTTAGGGTGATTTTTTATTTATTTTTAAACCCAAAACAACTGTCAAACCTGACTTTATTTTCACTCCAAATATGGCTCACAAATATTCGTATGCCAATATATTGTTGGAAATACATTCCTTTGGTTGCATCCCCCCTAAGCACCTCATCCTGTTTGTTTGCTAGAAACAGCAGGAGTAGACAGACAGATCAGGGAACCCTTCCCCCATTCTATCCGTCCTACTCCTGCCAGGACCTGATTGGTCAATCTCCTCCCACAGGAGATTTCTCATCTCTTTGTGTCTCAGAGAGCTTCCTTCCTCCCTCTTGAACACACCTAGTCTTAGGACTTAGCATAGATGTAGGTCTTTCCTATCCTACATGTATTTCCTAATAAAGCTACTTAAGCTTAAGTATGCTTCCTGCCTGCTTATTGATGTTTAGCTACTCACACTCCTCTGTAAACTCTGCATTGGGCAAATGGATGCAATGATCTCACAGTCCTTGCATTTCCAACAGTATCTGTAGTGTGTTTCCCACGTCAGGGAGGGAAGAAAAGAGATTTAAATGATCTTTTATTGGATCAACTCACCATTGCACCCATGTTCCACTGGAAGAGTCCAATAGAAATTAGCAATCCATGGCCGATGATCTGTGCCTTGAGATGGACAAGGGGAACCACTCTTTGTCCCAGTAACTATATTCCTGGTGCACTGCCAAGTCCCTAATGAATCCTATCTCATTTTATTTGGTGAGACATCTTTCCTACAAAGGGTTTATTTCATTTTGAAGCAGAAATCGCTGGGGGTAAGGGGCAACAAAATTAAATGGCCTTGGGTTTGGGGAAGCTGGAGGCTTATCCTAAATGTATGGGGGAGAGGGGGGTCCTCCTGGAATCATCCAAAGCAGCAGGGAGGGGTGATAGCCTGCTGCAGAGAAGAGGGGACCAGAGGGGCTTGACAGACTCCGGTCTACAGGCAGAGCTCCTTAGGGTTAATGCAAGCAGGCCGGCTATGCTCTTGGAATTGAGATTCCATTCATTGCTGCTGAATGGAGATTTAGAGGTTTGGGGGTGTCAGTGGGGAGCCCTGAAAGCTTGCTTTGCTTCCCCCAGCATGCACTGTATAACCGAGTTACTGGAGTTTAGGAAGCGCTCCCTGCGGGGACAATCCTCTTGTCGGGCAGATGTTACTGATGGCACGGGAGGTCTTAGTAAAGTGGCTGTGGCTGGGTAGCCCATTTAGCAGAAGAGCTCTGCAAAGATCGGGATGACCAGGCTGAATTTCAGCCCCAAACAAGAGTGGGCTGCGTGCTGACCCCGACACCCCTCCCTGCTGTTATCAGGTCCCTACCAGACACCGGCAATCATCCCCCCAACACAGCTCTGGAGCGATGTACAGGTGAGCAGGTGGAGGACCTGGACCCTCCTCTTCCTGAGCACCCCCCTTAAGCACCCCCCTTAAGCAGCCCTGTTAATTCCCTCCCCCACTCCCTGTCAGCCTCCTTCATTCCTCCCACCCACCTGCCAGCTCCACGTACCACCTAGCAGTGGTCAGGTCTTTACACTGGACTCTGTGGCTTTAATTAAGGATTGATTCACTAATCCTTGATAGTCATTCACATGGACACTATCTAGGACTAGTTTGACATCCAGATATCATAAACCCTAGCAATCGAGGGTTTATAAATACCGAATTTTTCTTTAATCCTTGATGATGAGCTCGGATTTGCAGTGTTCACACCGACAGTTGACATAGGAATTAAGGCTTTAATTCCTATTTAAATGGCTGTGTGAAAACACTCTACTTATCTGCGCCCACGTTAAAACTTGCCCTACAAGCTGCTAATGATTCTGTCCTTCTCCACAACTGTTATCTGCTCTTGAGTTGTGGGGCATTTGTTATATAGAGGAGACAAAGTTAAACACTGAAATCAGCAGAAGCCTGGGAGTTGAACCAGTGCACTTTGATCTTTGACAATGTTGGCTAAAAAATAAAATGATCTGAGCTGGGAGTGTGTCTGTGTGACGGCCACCCAGAATGTCCCCCAAAACACATTTCTATGGCAGTGGAGGAATAAGAAAGGACAATAAAAGTGAATTGTCCTTCACATGTTATCAGCAATGTGTGGGAGAAGCTAAATCTCAGTTTGCAGCTCATCAGTTGCGAGTGATTTAGGACTTGCTCACCCAGAATCTTGTGAGCCAAGTTATGTACATGAGCAATAAAAATGTGAGGGGAGCAATTTGTGCCGCATTTTATGTCTCATGTGAATGCAGCCTAAGACTGAAGGCTGGACCTGAATATTTATTTATTTATACAATGCTTACCCCACCCTACCCAATAAGGCTCAGGGCAGCTTACAAAACACATGAAAACATAAATGCAACTAACCATCCTCACGCACCAATCCTTTCCCTAACCTCTCCATCCGATCTCACGCAACCCTACAATGATTTGTAAGCTGTCCTGAGGGAAGGGTGGTATAGAAATTTAAATAACATAAATAAATCCTATCCCTGCCTTCCAAACACCTGGCTAAACAAAAAGGTCTTACATCTCTTCTGGAAGATGAGCAGGAGCTTAGGAAGACCCCCAAGAGGAGGGAGTTCCATAATTGTGCAGCAGCCAACAAGAATGCCTCTCTGCGTGCCCTTGTTGTAAAAACGTCACGGGCAGTCAGTTGGTACTCGCAACAGGGAGCCCTTGTCTGACCTCAGAGGCCATGATGGAAGATAAGAGAAGAAGCGGTGTTTCAGATACCTGGGGTTGAAGCCATTTAGGGCTTTATAGGTCAAAACTAGCAGCTTGAACCATGGCGAAAACTATTTGCAGCCAGTGCACACTCTGGAGCTCTGGTGTAATGTGTTTCTGGTGATTCACCCCAAACAGAAGGCTTTGGCAGTAGTTAAGCTGTGGCATGTAGAATGAAAAACAAACACGTTGAATACCAGTTAACACTTCATAGGGCTTTCAGGGCAGCAAATTTCAGTTATTGGGAAACTGGAGAAAGGAAGATTGTGTTATTCCATGCAAAAATGTAGCATTTTCAATTAGCTGGGATGGGGGGATGGAGAAAGTAGTTGTTCTTAAAAAGAAATTCTACTTAACCAGGTTTGACTTATGTAGATGCCACTGTAAATTGGGATGGGTAAGACCAATGGGAATTGTGAAGATTTTTCTTAGAAACTCAGCTGCAAAGGCGTGTTGGAACAAATGCAGACAGAAAACAATGGTGGTCTTCTGCCATGACTAGATATTGCAAATATCTCAGATCTGGTTGTTCTCTTATGTGCAGAAAATGTTGGAATACCCACAGTAAGACTGAGTGAAGCTTTGAATTTCTTGGCTTTTCTCACAATCTTATTATATTATAATCAAAGACTAGGTTTTGATCTTCAGAAAGAATGTGCATGAAAACAATCATGCTAAGAAAATTAGCTTTAGAGTCAGGAAAAAGAATCCAACTGGAATTCTAAGAAACTGTCCATTCTTTCCAAGAAGTAAAATAAAAGTAAAATAAGTTAAAACACTTTTTTTAAAAAATGAATTTGAGGTTGGAACCTCTGGCGATGTATAGGGGAGTAAGGAGGATGAGAACAAAAGAGGGACTCCAAACATCTGGTTAGTACTATAACAGTTGATTGGCATTCAGAGCTGTGGTCTCTTTCTTGCTAGTAATGGTGTTGCTACAGGTCGGCAAAGGAGGTACAACGTACTCAAAACAATACCAGCCCTAGCTCAGGGGAGACTGGTGCTGCTGTAAGCATACAAGTGCTTTCCTCCCATTACACCTCATACATGGGGGACATACAGAGGTTTCGAAGTGCCTGATCAGACTTGTGGGGTCCAGATTCTCAGATTTACATTGTACCTATCAATATTGGTCACAGTTCTCTGCCATTTAAGTCATAGGGAACTGAGCCTTCATCTTCAGTGGATGGAGGAGTGCACCCCATTGAAACTTTATTGTTGTATTGTTTTTATCCTTGTTATCAACACCTTTCCCTTGAGATCAAAGCTGGAGGCCTCAAGCTCAACCACTGTTGATGTAGGGCAGGGATGTCAAGGTATTTAGTCCACAGTTTTAAAAGAATGCGCGAGCAGCTATTAATTATTATTATTATTATTATTATTAACAAACATTTATATAGTGCCAGCAGTGTACCTGGCACTTTACAAAGTAATAAAATAGACACGGTCCCTGCCCCTAGGGCTTACAATCTGAGA
>QEPC01005395.1:2007978-2019656 GCA_003113815.1 Sphenodon punctatus | reverse complement strand
GAAGGAGAGGAAGGATGAGGGGGGAAGATAAGGAGTTCAGTTTTAGCCATGTTGAGTTTGAGTTGACGTTGAGACATCCAGGTAGAGATGTCAGAGACAGTTGATGAGACGAGCTTGAACAGAGGGAGAGAGAGAAGGAGTAGAGAGATAGAGTTGCTATAACTCTATGCTATAATGTATGAGAAGTCTTGTCTAAACCCCACCCACGGGATTTTTACATGCCATGTGATTTCACGCCACGCGTGCCCCATGCACATCTAAAAACGACCTTTGACTCTGGAATTTCCACATTAATTTCCATCTCGGTGCAACCTGACATTATGGGTGTTTTCAGACGTGACGGGGCCAGCTGGCCCTGTCATGAAATCAATGAAATGATCCCCCACTGGGATGACCTGTCACGCCCTACTAGATGTACCGGGGGATCCTGGCATGGAATCGGGGAGGGGGCGGGGCCGCGCGGTGCAACATGCGGCCGCATGGCCCCGCCCCCTCCACAGTTCCCACTGCCCGCCCTCTGGGGAGACGGGCGGCCGCCACAGCCAATGCCGCTGCAGCGCTCGCCCGCTATGGCCACGGGCAGAATCCCTGCAGGGATTCCTGGCCGTGGCCACCGTCCAGGCATGACGGCAGGGGTCACCATGGCGGGGAATCGTCTTCAACACACAACAGCCTCTGGTCGCACCGCTTCAGCCGCTCGCGTGGTGAACGTGATCCCACGCCATGGTAACATCTGGCGTGGAACATCTGTTCCCCCCAACAGATGTTACGTGGTCCAAGCCACCACAGGGAATTGACTGTGGTGGACATTGACCAGACCACGTAATGTCTGAAAATACCCTATGTCTTTCACCTTTTTCTCCTGATAACCACAGCACAACTGCTAAGTGAAATCTTGACATGTAAGGACATAAGTCATTTCAAATAATCTTCCTGTTGTGGAGAGGTCGTACATGTACACCCAGTGGAAAGAACTCCTAGCTCTCAGAGAACATGTGAGGTCTCTGGAGGCTAGAGTGGCAGAGCTGGAAGAGCTGAGGAAGACAGAGAGGAATATAGGGAGTCCTTCAGGGACATAGTTGATATGTGTAACCTCCACTCTGGCAGCCTCTCTGCTGCCTTGGAGGAGAAAGGCCTCCAGGAAGGAGAGCATCAGATTGGACAGGCGGGAAGTGATTCCATAGCTGGCACCTGCCTTTCAGGTAACGTGTTATTTTCTCGCACCGAGACATCTTGTGGGAGGAGGGTGCCCAAGGAGGTGGGAATGGGATGGCCGTGGTAGTTGGTGATTCAGTTATTAGAAACGTAGATAACTGGGTTACTGATGCCCATGAGGACCACATAGTAAATTGCCTGCCTGGTGTGAAGGTTGCGGACCTCATGCACCACCTAAACAGAATTACATGTGGGTACCAATGAAGCAGGAAGATGCAGGAGGGAGGCTCTGGAGGCTAAATTTAGGTTTCTAGGTAAGAGACTGAAGTCCAGAACCTCCAGGGTAGCATTCTCAGAAATGCTCCTGGTTCTACCTGCAGGACCCCAGAGGCAAGCTGAACTCTAGAGTCTCAATGCGTGGATGAGACGATGGTGTAGGGAGAAGGGCTTTAGATTTGTTAGGAACTGGAGAACCTTTGGAGAAAGGGGGAGCCTATACCAACAAGATAGACCCACCTAAACCAGAACAGCACTTGGCTGCTGGTGCTAAAAATTAAAAAGGAGTTAGAGCAACTTTTAAACTAGACTCTGGAGGAAAGCCGACAGGCACTGAGGAGCAAGTGGTTTGAACCGAGGCATCTCCAAAGGATGCTGTTAATTCAGGGAAATTCAAGTATCCTAATATAGAGGATAGTAAAGAAGCTGAGGGAGCACAGGTGGAAGGTGCCAAACAGACAAGTATAAATTATTCCAAAATACCTGAAACAGAATAAGCAGACTAAGAATGAAAATTAAAAGAATAAATGTAAGCGTCTATATGCAAATGCTAGAAGTCTAAAAAGTATAATGGGAGAATTAGAGTGTATGGCACTAAATGAAGATCTAGGCATAATAAGCATCTCAGAGACCTGGTGGAATGAGAATAACCAATGGGACACTGTTATACCAAGGTACAAAATATATCAAAATGACAGTAGATCGAGCTGGTGGTTGGGTGGCTCTATATGTTAAAGACAGCATTGATTAAAGTGGGATTACAATTTTACAGGAAGCGAACTGTACTCTGGAATCTCTTGGGATAGGAATTCCATGCATAACGGGGAAGTGTATAGCGGTGGGACTATACTATAATCACCCTAACCAGGATGGTGAGACTGACTATGACATGCTAGCAGAGATTAGACAGGCTACTACGGTCAGTAACATAATAATAATTAGTGATTTCATTATATTGACTGGGTGAATGGGTCCTCTGGGCATGATATGGAGGTAAAGTTTCTAGATGCCATAAATGACTGCTTCTTGGAGCAGCTGGTCCTGGAAGCAACAAGAGGAGGAGCTACTTTGGATCTAGTCCTAAGTGGCACACAGGACCTGGTGCAAGGGATAACAGTGGTGGAGTCACTTGGCAATAGTGATCATAATATAATAAAATTTGACATAATTACTGGAGGGAGAATGGTAAATAAAACTATCATGGTAACATTTAACTTAAAAAGGGAGACTATGGCCGCTTTTAGACGAGCGGCACGCAATTGCGCATAATTTGAAATGTCTGCCTGTTGTAATTAGACAAGATGGAAGTGGGGTATTATGCACATATTATGGCGGTGGCACATTTTTAAAGTCCGCAAATTAAATAGCTCTATTGTGATGCGCAATCGCATGCCGCTCGTCTAAAAGCGGCCTATGCTAAAATGAGGAAACCAGTTAGAATGAAACTAAAAGGAGCAGGGGCAAGGTTTATATATCTGAAAGAGGCATGAAGACTATTTTAACTCTAGCAAGTTGGACATGCCCACTCCACTAATCCAGTGTTGGGGTCAAACAGACCCCAGTTAAGCCCTAATTCTTTTAAAAAAACAAAAAAAACGGGGGTAAATTTGAAAAGGACAACAGCTGTCTAGAAAAAAAATCACACTGTATCAAGATTTTGTGGGTAGAGGACAGGAATAGGAATAAAACAAAAGGCAGCAGGGGTCAGTAATACCCAACGATGACCACAATGGGCAATTTCAGACGTGATGGGCCCGGAGGCCTGCCACACTGAATCCTGGACCAGCATCTCTTTCAAATCCCAGTCCGTGATGAAGCCAGCCGTCCTTTAGGCGTGCCAGCTCCATCATGCTGGGTAATCCCGGTGGGGTGGGGCTGTGTGGCGCGACGTGCGGTCGCACAGCCCCACCCCCTCCGCGCTCCCACAGGTGCCCGCCTTCGGGGAGGCAGGTGGGTGTAGCGGCCAATGCGGCCATTGTGCCCGATCCCATATTGCGGTTGGGACCATGATCCTGGATGGGCCAAGGTAACACATGTTATTTTTGGCCCATCCCAGATCGTGGCCAATCTAACCACAGTTCTGGGCCTCCGGCCAGCTGGAGGTCTAGAACCGTGGTCAAGTTTGATCCCGGCCGGGTGTTCACTGTGGTGAACATCTGACTGGAACCAAACAAACGGTCACGGAGATGCCGCCACCACACGGGATCCACTGTGTTGAACAGCGTTTTTGTAATGTCTGAAATTACCCAATGTTAACATTACCAACTACACAGGAATAGCAGCTAAGCTTTCAACTGGGGTGCCAAGTGTTTACCAAACAATTAGTGAGTCTATCTAATTATCTTTGTATTCCTCTGAGATGACTCCATGATGTCTAATATTTGCCTTTAGATTTATTTATTTATTATTTTATTTTATTTTTAAAAATTTCTTACCCCACCCATCCTGCCACAGGCAGCTCTGGGCACTTCACAATTCATCAATAAAAACACTTAAAACATTCAAAAACAAGGGGGAATTAAAATGACCCCCCACCCTACCCCATTCTTCCCACGCTCCCCATCAAAGGCCAGGTGGAGCAACAATGTCTTACAACAGCATCGAAAAGAGGGGAGATCCAGGGCCAAACAGGCCTCCACTGGCAGGGAGTTCCACAGCCGTGGAGCAGCCACCAAGAAGGCCCTCCCCATTGATGCACCCTGGCAGATAGCAACCTTACTGCAAAAAGGTCAATTTAATGTTAATGTTGACTCTTACTGACAAAAGGGTTACTTAGCAAGTGAATGGAGGGGTCATTAGCACACCTTGGGTAATTTCAGACGTTATGGGATCACAGTCAACCACCCGGAATCACAGGGTATTTTCAGACGTTACGAGATCACGCTCAACCGCAGTCAATACCCTGTGGTGGGGAATGGTCCCGTAACGTCTGTTGGGGAACCGGAAGTTTCCCCCCCCCCAGATGTTTGCCATGGTCAATCGCGATGGGGAATCACATTCACCATGCGATTGGCAGAGCCAGCAGGGCCGGGGCCGGTCATGTGGTGAATGCAATTCCCCGCTGCGATGAAGGGGCCCGTCTCGTCTGGATGGAAACCACGGGCCGGAATCCCTGGCAAGATTCTGGGCCGTGGTCAATTCGGGCGAGTGCTGCGGCCGCATTGGCTGTGGCACCCATCCGTCTCCCCAGAGGGTGGGTGGCAGGGGAGCGTGGGAGGGGCGAGCGGCCACACATTGCGCCGCACAGCCCCGCCCCCTTCCCGATTCCCTGCCGGGATCAGCCAGCACATCTGTTGGATATGCTGGAGTGATCCCGGCAGGGAATCATTTGGGTGATTCCGGGATGGGGTGAATGCCACCCCGTCTCGTCTGAAATCACCCACAGTGGATTCAGGGTGGTGGCTGTGATCACACGAACGTCTGTTTGAGCCCTGCCAGATGTTCACCACGGTGAATTCCTGGCGGGGTTCAAAGCTAACCACGATTCTGGAGGTGAGGCCGGGCTCACCTCCAGAATCGTGGTTAGCTGGATCACGATCAGGAATGGGGCAAAGGTAATGTCTGTTACCTCACCCCATTTCAGATCGTGGTTCCAACTGCAGTTCAGGATCGGGCGCAGCGACCTGATTGGCCGCGGCGCCTGCCCATCTCCCTGAGGACAGGCGGCTGGAGGAGTGCAAGGGGGCGGGGCTGAATGGCCGCACATTGCACAGCCCCGCCCCCTCCCCAATTCCCCTTCGCGATCAGGCCGGCACGTCTAAAGGATGGCCAGTCTGATCACGGACCGGGATCCAAGACAGATCCCAGTCCAGGATTCAGCGTGGTGAGCTGAAAGGCCTGTCACGTCTGAAATTACCCTTTGTATTCCTCTCAGATGGCTCCATGAAGTCTCCTGATCTGCCTTTAGATAACCACCTTACTGCAAACAGGTTTTAAGGTTAACCCTTACTGACCAAAAGGGTCACTTAGCAAGTAAATGGAAGGGTCCAAATGACCCCATATGGCTGATTAGTAAGTCTTTTTCAAATAGAACTTTGCAAGCAGCTATGATGAAAAAAAACAGTGTTAAAGGTTCACACCAGTAAGGTTATAACTGCAAAAAATATATACAACTCAGTTTATGTTTGAAAACTGGTTATTTAGCTTGGGGTATAATAGACACCCCCCCAAAAGCATTTGCAGTGATATTTTTGTACACACGAAAATGTCTTTAATGAAAACAGTCACAATGCTATATTTCTTTCTATTTCCATTTGTTGTGAGAAAAGAAGGAAAGAACAGGTTCTGGTTTAAGCATTTAAAGATATAATAAGCATTTATTTATTTTTAACAGCATTTTGGGGTCTATATTACCCCCAGCACCCTAGGCGCATAGTACTTTCAATTTCCCATGCACTTCAATTGGGGTCAAACTGACCCCCAGCAGCGTCAGAAAAAAAAACTTAAATAAAAAACAAAATGATTAGGGGTGGGGCATGAAACACCACAGGGAAATTGAGCCCATTATGGTTGACAAAGTCATGGAGTATGGAGTGGTAGAAGTTTACTAAAAAAAAATTATTAACTCTTGTGTACCCCTCTTGGGTCAGTTACCGGCCTAGGGTTAAAGCACCATCTTGGAAGCCTAAATTAAATGTATTCCACAGGTTAAAAAAGGAAGCAAGAGGACCAAATGCCTGCCAACATGGCTAAATGGCGAGGTGAAGGAGGCTATTAGAGCCAAACATGCGTCCTTTAAAAAGGGGAAGCTAGTTCTAATGAGGACAATAGGAATGAACATAAGCACTGGCAAATTCGATGTAAAATGATAATAAGGCAGGCCAAGAGAGAACTTGATGGGAGACTCGCTAAAGAAGCAAAAAAATAATAATAAAAACTTTTAAAATTACATCAGAAGCAAGAGGCCAGCTAGACATTCAGCTGGGCCATTAGATGGCATGGGGATAAAAAGGGCACTCTGTGAGGATAAGGTAATTTGTAACCTATCACTAAAATCTGCCACTGTACCTGAGGACTGGAGGGTAGCAAATGTAACACCGATATTTTAAAAAGGGGCTCCAGAGGTGAACCTGGAAACTACAGACCAGTGAGCCTGATTTCTGTGTGGGACAAAATGGTGGAAGCTATTATTAAAAACAGAATTATGGAGCATATTGATATACATGGCTTAATGGAGAAGAGTCAACATGTCTGGCTGTAAGGGTGGCTGGAGGCCAGGATCACTTATATTTAGAGACCTACCCCAGGAGTGGAACCTAGGAGAATATCTTCAGGTGGAGAAGTGGATGTTATGGGCCAGCTGGAGCATGACAAGCGGGAAGTTGAACTAAGTTCCCCAAGGACTTGCCAGAACACTCTGGAGCTCTGGGCAATTCCCCTGTCACAATGATTTATTTCCATTTTATTAATATGTTGTTTACCTTGTATGCCACCCTGAGTTATATGGATAGCATGGGATATAAATTCAAGTTCTATGTATGTAGGGTACATAGCATACCTCAACTGCATGAATGTACTCTTGTCTTTCCTGATGTTTCCCTCTCCCTCATATCCCCCTACCTTGTCTCTCAGATTGTAAGCCCCTTAGGGGTAGGGACCTGTCTCTGACTGTGGATTGTACGGTGCCAGGTACATTGCTTGTGCGATAAAAATAAAAATAAAAATAAGTATTGTTGTCTTCTGTTTGTGTTTGACAATGGAACAAGTTACCTAGAGAGTTTGTAGATTCTCCATCACTGGAGGTTTTCAAAAGAGTCTGGACAGCCATCTGTTTGGGATGTTGTAGCTCTAGTCTTCCTGCATCCAAGTAGGGGATTGGATTAGATGACCCTTGAGATCCCTTCCAGTTCTAAGGGTGCTTACTCACATTACCTGAGTGGGGGAAACTTACAGGTTGCAAACTCATGGCCGAGAAACAAACGTGTTGTTCTGAACTTGGGCACAGGTTTCAAAGCATCATCGGCTGCATCTCGCATTGTTTTCAATCACGGATGGCAGGGCTGGATTTTGAGCCCTATCATCTGTGACTGAAAATAATGCAAGACGCGGCTGATGACACTTTTAACCCCACGCCCACATTCAGAGCTACACATTTGTTTGCCGCCGTGAGATTACAACACATACTTTCCCCTGCTCGGGTAATGTAGGCAAGCACCCTAAGATCTAAAATGCTATTATTCTAGGAGCAGGAGGTGTGCATCCACCTTCACAGATACCCTCAGTTACCCACAGATACCCTCAGTTACCCACAGATACCCTCAGTTACCCACAGATACCCTCAGTTACCCACAGATACCCTCAGTTATCAAAACTAACTTTTATAATTTTCAGTGAGAAACATTCTCGAGTGCTATGTAGGTTTCAACCTATAATTTAGCCACAGCTTCATAGGAATAATTCAACGGCAAGAGAGTTAGAAATCCAGAGTGACAATGGGTGTTTTCAGACAGATGCGGAAATGCCCACCCTGCATATGCCTGGGTCTGGATCAGATGGACCCGGTGGCTTCCCTGTCCCTTGGCCTGCCCACGTGGCACACCCACCCACCTTAGCATTGCAGGCTAGAGAGTCCGTAACACTAAGACAATGGAAGCAGAGCAGCAGTGTAGGTCCATGCATTAGATGGACAGCTGCTCCGCTTTGGGCCAGTGCCCTGGGTCTGGCTGGCCTGCTACGTCAGTGAGGTAGGGCTCCAAGGTGTTCCAGAGCACTGTCAACCATGGAGCAGGCTCAGCCTGCTGGCACGCTGCCTTTAGCTGGATGGGACACCCAGGGGTAAAGCAGGCTGGCGCAGCCAGCACTCAGGCAGCCCATCCATCTAAACACACCCATTTGGGGGCATAGGAGAGCAAATCCTGCAGATTTTCTCTCATATCTCCCCTGAGCCTTCAGGGAAGGGTAGGGTAGAATAAACAAACAAACAAACAAATAACCAGGTTTCTTGGTACAACATTGCCTAGTAATTGGGGTACTGGACTTGGTTCTGTCTGTAGCTCAGTAAAAGGCCTGCTGTGACTGAAGGAAGAGACTTTCTCAGTGATTAAGCTTCCTACATGAGAATAGGATTTATTTGCTTTTGTAAGGCATTTTGAAATCTATGGCTGATTATTTGTACAGAGACGTCAAGTGCCCCTTTGCAATACATTTCTTTCCAGTACTAAAAGGAAATACAGAAACAAACCCAGCAATCTTCCACCCATTGATCAATGGCAAAACTCCCATTAACTTTAATGGTGGAGGATTGTCTTGCCAGTGACAGAAAAAAACCTCCCCCTCCCCCCCCCAAACCCAAACAAAAAACCCAGCCACTGCAGCCCCTCAGAACACAGCTGTCTGAAGAAGGAATATTAAAAACAAAACAAAAAGAACTATGGAATCTTCTGCTGGAAAAGAAGATTCCATAATTCCAAAGTGGTTTCAGAAATTTTACTTGGAAACAGTCTTTTGCTAGAATAATCCAATAGGTAAACCATTTATAACAGTGCTGTCTTTCAAGTCTTTTCCATTCAGTGTTGCTTCAGCTGCATCACTAGGACTCCCTGTTTTCCCTCAATACCTCTTAATCATCATTACTGGTTACATGCAAGATAACATTTTCCTGTGTGACAAAATCAAATGGAATTTTCTCTTTTTTCTGTCTTACTTCAGGAATCAGTTATCCCAAATGCAACTCAGATATTTATATCATGGGCATAATTCTGCTTCTGTTACTATGAATAAAATAGAGCAGGAAGTGTTTAGAATCAACTTCCATGATCCTTTCTACTACCCTCCATGAATTGTCTTGGAATCATAACTGTCTACTTACAAGATCCAGTATATGAGCTTGATCCAATGCCCTGTGGACTGCATGCATGCACGCATGCACAGCTGCACACAAACTGCATGCAAACCGTACGGATCTGCATTGCGGGTACATTGTGCCCTGCGGAAAGCACATGTGGTCCACAGGGCATTGGATTGCAGCCAAGGAATCAATGCACTAATAACATCTGAACTGACACACTAGTAACATCAGCTAATCCTAATGAGGAAAGCTAGTCCTAATGAGGAAAATAGGCAAGAACATAAGCATTGCCAAATTAGAAGTAAAACTTTAATAGGACAGGCCAGGAGGGAATTTGAACAGTGACTGGCTAAAGATGCGAAAACTAATAAAAACTTTTCCAAGCAGATCAAAAACAAGAAGCTTGCTAGAGAGTCAGTTGGGCCATTAGATGACCAGAGGGTGACAGTAGTGCTCAGGGAGAACAAGGCCTATTGCAGAAAAGCTGAATGTATTCTTTGCTTCAGTCTTCACTGCAAGAGGATGTTGGGGAGATACCCATGACAAAACTATTCTTTGTAGGTGACAAATCAGAAGAAGTGTAACAAATCAACATGAAACTGAAAGAGATTCAAGAGCAAATTGACAAACTAAATAGTAACAAATCACCAGGACTAGATGGTATTCATCCCAGCATTCTGAAGGAACTCAAATATGAAATCACAGACCTACTATTGGTAATTTGTAACCTATCACTAAAATCTGCCACTGTACCCAAGTATTGGAGGCAGGTAGTGAACGTAATGCCAATATTGAAAAAGGGCTCCAGAGGCAATCCTGGAAACTATAGACCAGTGAGCTCAATGTCAATGTCAGGCAAACTGGTGGAAACAGTTGTTAAGAACAGAATTTTGAGGCTTATTGATAAACACAACATAATGGAAAGGAGTCAACATGGATTTAGCAAAAGGAAGTTGTGCCTCACTAATCTATTGGAATTTTCTGAGGTGTCAATAAGCATGTGGATAATGGTGAGCAGGTCAATAGTGTATCTGGATTTTCAGAAAGTGTTTGATATGGTTCCACACAAGAGACTCTTGAGGAAATTAAATAGCCATGGAATAAGAGGCAACGTCATATTGTAGATTGGTAACTGGTTATACTGCCCTTCTGGAGGGCAGGGTACCTGACTGCCTTAAAACTGCAGTTGTCCAACCACTGCTAAAGAAACCACCTCTTAATGTTGAATACCCTACCAGCTATCACCCCATTTCTAACCTTCCCTTTCTTATGGAAGGCGAGTGAATGGGTGGTTACCTTGCACCTTCAGGCACATCTCAATGCTATTGAATTTCTGGACCTGTGTCAGTCAAGATTTCATCCTAGGCATGGCAATGAGACTGCACTTGTCACCTTGGTTGACAGTCTCCACATGGAAATCAACAGGGCAACTTGTACCCTGTTGATTTTGTTAGATCTTTCAGCATCCTTTGATACAGTTGATCAAGGGGTGTTGTTGCCACGGCTGTATCACCTGGCAGGGGTTTGCAAGTGTATTTTTGAGTGGTTCTGCTCATTCGTGGCTGGGAAAACCCAGTGGGTGGTAATGGGCAGTGGCTCATCATCCCCTTGGAAGCTCCTTTGTGGGGTCCCACAAGGTTCCATCTTGTCCCCACTCAGTGGCAGCTGGTGGGTTCTAAGGTTGGTGGGGCAGTGGATGAGGTCAGAAGTGGGAAGGGCCAATGGTGAGCAGCACCAGTAGTGGGTGGGGTGGGGCCAAGCCAATGGTAGATGGAGTCAAAACAACAGTAGGCATGGCCAACCAGAATTTTAAAATTAATATGGAATTTTACAGCCTCAGTTCCCCATCTGTAAAAAATATATGTGTCTGTCTCTCCTGGTGTTCCCCTCACTCTTGTCCTTCTTAGATGGTAAGCCCATTGGGCAGGGACCTGTCTCCAATAACCAGCATCAGGCAACTTATTCAATGGTAGGAGCACCATAACAGCTAGCCCAAATTACAGAAATTTCCAGCACCTTACTTAAGGTGTAAATCAAGCAAATATTACAATATATGAAATACACAGGCAGCATAGGCCATAACTAAAATGCATAGAAAATGCTGCAGAACCCAACAGGTTCATTAGGGATGGGCGAACAGATCGCGGTTCAGGTTCGGCCATTCAGTTCGGCTACGTTCAGTTCGTCCGTTTGGTTCGGCAGTTAGGTTAATTAGCTGGGTTTGGGTTCGGCTGTTCGGTTCGGCCGCTCGGTTTGGGTTTGGCCGTTCGGGAAATGTTTTGCTATGGGTGTTTTTGTTGTTTTTTATATGGTTTTTTGGTTTTTTATTTGGTTTTATTAAACTTTTATATGGTTTTTTTGTTTTTTATTTGTTTTTTTTGTTTTATATGGGTTTTTTAATTTAATTTTTGTATCTAATATTATATATATATATATATATATATATATATATATATATATA
>QEPC01005395.1:1946218-1969792 GCA_003113815.1 Sphenodon punctatus | reverse complement strand
ATCTGGACAAGGGATGCGGTCAGGGAAAAAAGGGTAGGTAGACCAAAAGGAGGATTGGCTGTGATGGTCTCCGCAGATTTGGAGATGTCTTGTTTTCCTAACTTTAATGATAATAAAAATTGTTTGACTCTGGGTTGTAAGTTGTTGCCATCTAGAAAATCTTTTATTATAATGAATGTTTATTCATCACCAGGTAAGAGGGATAGAACTAGCGAGGGAATTGCTTGATACCTTCCCAAATGATGAAATCTTGATAATGGGAGATTTCAATGTGAGAATAGGACGAGATGATCCCTCCATGTTGGCTGCTCTGAACCAGCTGGAGTCATTACAGTGGATGTCTGCTGCCTACTGGAATGGGGAGAGACATTCATTAGATGATAAGATTACAGCAGCAGGGAAATTTTTCTTCTAAGTAGTGCAGTCTCTACCCCTTAGGATTCTCAATGGTACGGCTGTGGGTGATGAAGTGGGGAATTTAACCTGTATAAAAGGGAAGGGAGGTAGCGTAGTGGACTACTGTTTGGTTTCCTGGGGTTTGTGAGCCCTTGTGATCAAGTTTGTAATTGCCAGCCAAGTAGGGAGCGATCACTTCCCTTTAGTGCTTCATCTAAACTTGGTAGACGTGTTGAGGCATCAGGCTATAAGGGTGCCCTATGGAGTTCTAAATATGACTGGTCAGCTTAGGCTGAAATGGTCAGTAAAATTAGGGGGGAAATTGTCTTCCCTCTATGGATCTAATGAAGTGATGCAGGCCCATGGTGCACTGTTAGATTCAACAGAAGCAGTGCAAGCTATAGATAATTTTGAAATGCTGATGAGACTGTTTCAGCCATTCTTGACACGCTCCCCTCCTAGGACTGCAGCTATAGCTATTAGGGAAACCAAATGGTGGGATGAGGAATGTTAAATGTTGAAGAAGGAACTCCAGAAAGCTGCAAAAATCTTAAGATTATGGGGAGTGGGATATCTATGCCAATGTAAAAGGCCCTAGTTGCAAGATATAAGATCCTTATAAAAAGGAAAAAATGGGCATTTAATTCTAAATAGTGGGAAATTCTATCTGCTGCTATCCAATCTAAAGAAGACCGAAAATTCTGGCAGGTAGTAATAGATCGCGTGGGTCCATTGTTTACAGAGATCCAAAAATCCAACATTCAGAGTGGGTAAATTTTTTCTTGCAACTATACCATAAAGGGGGACAGGAGAGACAGATGGTTGAACAGAGTGATAGTGCGAATCTCCCTGTTTAGCCCCCGGTGTCATCGGAGGAAGTTTTAGAACTAATTAGATCACTAAAAGTCGGAAAAGCACCAGATCCAGATTTCTTGCCACCACATTTGTTTAAGGACAACCCTGAATGGTGGGCTTCTATTCTGGCCAAGCTTTTTACATTGATTAACAATACTGGGAACTTTCCGGGAGTTTGGAGGATGGCCGNAACAGTCCCGCTCACCCCAGACAGATCTTGCAGGTGGGTCACCAATACCTCATGGTCAACAGTATCAAATGCCACCAAAAGATCTAACAAAATCAGCAGGGTCGAATTTCCCTAGGCCAATTCTAGACGCAGATCATCGACCAAAGCCACAAGTGCAGTCTCAGTGCCATATCTCGGGCAAAAGCCAAACTGCAATGGGTCTAGAAAACCAATGCCATTCAGTGCTCCTGGTTGATGATCCAGGCACAGCACTGGATCCATGAGCTGTTGAGGGGACTGGGAGAGCAGCTACAGTGAGGCTTAGGGATGGGTGAACGCGGTTTGGAAGTTCGGAGTTCGGACCAAACTTGACCTGTTTGGTTGACCAAACCAAACTTCCGAACTGAACTCGATTTTCGAACCGAACCAAACCGAATTTCCAAACTCGGCTCTGTTCGCCCATTCCTAAAAGATAATATTCCATTTAGTTCAATGGGGTTTGAATTTCTGAACTTTGTTTGGAAGTTCGGAGTTCGGACTGAACTTGAATAGTTCGGTCAACCGAACCGAACTTCTGAACCGAACCGAATTTCCGAACTCGGTTCTGTTCGCCCATCCCTAGTGAGGCTGAATCTACCCTGAGGCTGGACTAGAATCCTAATCCCAGCAGCTACTGACATTTTGCTGAGAGATTAGGATAGAAGAGGCCAAGAGGGGCTGGTTCAGACACCAGTCAAAAGATCTCCAGCTGCCCAATATACAACAACTGTTCAAACACAAAGCAACGATGCATCATCGTTGGTCTGTGAGGAGGTATCCAGTGTGATCCATGGTAGCCATTGAAGGTCTCCATCTTGTGTTTGATTTGGCAAGGGAAAGTTTGGGAGTGCTACTGGTATACCGTGCACCTACCAGTACAGCAGCCTCCCTGCATGCTCTGGCGGAGGCAGTGTCGGAGGTAGTGTTGCAGTCCTCAAAGATGATAGTCTTGGGGGACCTCAGCATACATGCTGACACTGTTCTCGGGGGAACCGAGCATGAGTTCATAGCCACCATGGAAACCATGGGCCTGTCCCAGAGGGTCAACGGCCCAACACATCTTAGAGGACATACCTTGGACCTCATGTTTTGCACTGGCCTTGAGGTGGGTGCTCCGTTAATGGGGGAGATATCAGTTGTGCCCTTGTCATGGACGGATCATTACCTCCTGCAGACCTCCCTTCTAGCACATGTCTGCCCCTGGAAGGGTGTGGAACCTATTAGGATGGTCCGCCCCTGGAGGCTGTTGGACCCAGTGAGGTTTCTAGGTGCTCTGAGGGAAGATACCCTCTGACCTTGATGACTGTCTCATCGATGACCTCATTAGGCTGTAGAACATCTTGCTGACAGATGCCATTAATCAGATGACTCCCAGGCATCCATTGTCCAGACAGCGGCTCTGCAGACCTCCTTGGTTTTCTGAGGAGCTGCAGATAGGACTGATGCGGCAGCAGCTGTTACCGCGCCACAATTCCATTCCGCCATTTCGGAATTGCCCACGCCGCACCGCAGCTTTTCTGTGGACATTCCGCTAATTCCGCCGGCATTCTGCAAATTGCAGAATTGTGGAGAAATTGCAGAAACTGTCGGGAAACCACAGTTCCGCTATTTTGTGGTGTTGGCGGAATGGTGGAAGTAGCTAAAATGTCATGTTTCCGCTATTTTGCAAGGCCTGTGGAAGTAGCGGAATGAAATTAGCAGAACTGCGGAAGTAGCGGAATGAAACTAGCAGAATGAAAGTCTCTGCCACGCCGTACCACTAATTGCAGAAATGCTGTTTCCAGAGGAAATAGCTACCGCTGTGACGTTCCGCTACAACCCTAGCTGCAGATGCTGAAGCAAGATGGGCGACGGTTGGAATGGCGATGGCGTCGTTCTCGTACTGAAGCCGACAGATTGCAGCACAGACCTAGTTTACGAGCCTATGCCATGGCTATGCGGGCAGAAAAGAGGGAGTTCTTTGCTGCCCTCATAGCNAGGAATGGGTCTCTCAGATTTGGGATCTGCAGGACCCGAGCAATAAGGACATGGCTCAGATAAGTCTGGTGGAAACTGATGGAGTAACAACTGAAGGAAGGGCATTTGGGAAGAGCTGTCTGGCCCAATTTGCCTTGCCACCAGTGCAGGAGTCAACGTGACCCCTTCTGGATATGGAAATTACTGAGCTTTCTACTTTGCAGTCTGGTTTAAAGGTGGTGTCATGGAACATTGCAGGTTGGAAAGGCAAGGACAATTGTGATTTTCTTGCCTTCTTACAGCTGCACGATATCATCTTATTGCAGGAAACCTGGCTAATGGGGGATGAGATAATTGAAGTGAATGGTTATAAGATCTGGACAAGGGATGCGGTCAGGGAAAAAAGGGTAGGTAGACCAAAAGGAGGATTGGCTGTGATGGTCTCCGCAGATTTGGAGATGTCTTGTTTTCCTATCTTTAATGATAATAAAAATTGTTTGACTCTGGGTTGTAAGTTGTTGCCATCTAGAAAATCTTTTATTATAATGAATGTTTATTCATCACCAGGTAAGAGGGATAGAACTAGTGAGGGAATTGCTTGATACCTTCCCAAATGATGAAATCTTGATAATGGGAGATTTCAATGTGAGAATAGGACGAGATGATCCCTCCATGTTGGCTGCTCTGAACCAGCTGGAGTCATTACAGTGGATGTCTGCTGCCTACTGGAATGGGGAGAGACATTCATTAGATGATAAGATTACAGCAGCAGGGAAATTTTTCTTCTAAGTTGTGCAGTCTCTACCCCTTAGGATTCTCAATGGTACGGCTGTGGGTGATGAAGTGGGGAATTTAACCTGTATAAAAGGGAAGGGAGGTAGCGTAGTGGACTACTGTTTGGTTTCCTGGGGTTTGTGAGCCCTTGTGATCAAGTTTGTAATTGCCAGCCAAGTAGGGAGCGATCACTTCCCTTTAGTGCTTCATCTAAACTTGGTAGACGGGTTGAGGCATCAGGCTATAAGGGTGCCCTATGGAGTTCTAAATATGACTGGTCAGCTTAGGCTGAAATGGTCAGTAAAATTAGGGGGGAAATTGTCTTCCCTCTATGGATCTAATGAAGTGATGCAGGCCCATGGTGCACTGTTAGATTCAACAGAAGCAGTGCAAGCTATAGATAATTTTGAAATGCTGATGAGACTGTTTCAGCCATTCTTGACACGCTCCCCTCCTAGGACTGCAGCTATAGCTATTAGGGAAACCAAATGGTGGGATGAGGAATGTTAAATGTTGAAGAAGGAACTCCAGAAAGCTGCAAAAATCTTAAGATTATGGGGAGTGGGATATCTATGCCAATGTATAAGGCCCTAGTTGCAAGATATAAGCTCCTTATAAAAAGGAATAAATGGGCATTTAATTCTAAATAGTGGGAAATTCTATCTGCTGCTATCCAATCTAAAGACGACCGAAAATTCTGGCAGGTAGTAATAGATCGCGTGGGTCCATTGTTTACAGAGATCCAAAAATCCAACATTCAGAGTGGGTAAATTTTTTCTTGCAACTATACCATAAAGGGGGACAGGAGAGACAGATGGTTGAACAGAGTGATAGTGCGAATCTCCCTGTTTAGCCCCCGGTGTCATCGGAGGAAGTTTTAGAACTAATTAGATCACTAAAAGTCGGAAAAGCACCAGATCCAGATTTCTTGCCACCACATTTGTTTAAGGACAACCCTGAATGGTGGGCTTCTATTCTGGCCAAGCTTTTTACATTGATTAACAATACTGGGAACTTTCCGGGAGTTTGGAGGATGGCCGTTGTGGTCTCGATATATAAGAGGGGCGATCGGAACCTTCCTGCAAACTATAGACCGATCTCCCTTCTTAGTGCAGTGGGGAAGCTATATGCTCAATTCTTATTAGGGAGGCTGCAAGCCTGGTTGCAGGAGCAGCAGGTTTTGGCAGCTGAGCAGGCTGGCTTCTGTGCATCTCAGTCGACAATTAGTCACTGTTTTGTATTGAATCATCTAATACAAAGGTCCCAAACAGAAAAAACAGAAATTGTATGCCGCTTTTATCGACCTCAAAGCGGCTTTTGATACCATCCAGCGTGACAAACTTTGGTTCAAAATGACCACGTTAGGGATAGAAAGTAGATTACTTTTCTTATCAGGGCCTTGTACACTGATTCTTCCATGAGGGTGCGACTTAATAATAGAAGGGCTCTCTCGGATTCTATCAGAGTGTGCAGGGGGGTCAGACAAGGGTGTATTCTGGCCCCCTCATTGTTCAATATATATGTGAACGATCTCATTCTAAAGCTAAGGGATCAAGGGAAATATATGGCCCCCAAGGTGGGTGGTAAAAGGCTATCCTCTTTGTTTTATGCTGATGATGCAGTTTTATTATCTTCATCCAGATTAGGTCTTAAAAGACTGTTACAGGACTTTGACTCTCTTAGTCATGCTGATGGTCTAATAATTAATTATGACAAATCCAAGATCATGGTTTTTGCTCCAACATTTAAGGTTTATTGCTGGAGTATGGGTGGGGTTTTCCTCCAACAAGTTAAATACTATAAATACCTGGGCTTGATCTATTCTTACAATGGCTCTTGGAGACCGCATGTTTTGTCCACAAGGAAAGCAGTAGAACCGGTTGCTGCCATGATAATTAGATTCTATTATACTTATGGGGGTCAGCAGGTGCTCCCTGCACTTAAAGTTTTTGTGGCAAAAGTCATTAATAAGATGACGTATGGTGTCCCTGTATGGGGGGTGGGGGTGGGAATGGTCTGGCGTGAAGCTATTAGGAAGATTAAGGAATTGGGTTTTTGGTAGATTTTCTTTCCTCATTTTCCCTTATGCAGGCTTTAAAACTGCTCTGTCAGAGAATGAAGGATGTGGACCTCCAGCAGCATAGGAGGAGGATGGGGGAAGCAAAGACGGCACCCTGCTATAAGTATTGGGTGGCAGGAACAAATCGGCCAGCCTATGTGACAGAACTTCAGCAACCTAAATTCAGGCTGGCTTTTACTTCTTTAAGGTGTCAAACTATGAAAACCAAAGTTCTAATTGGGAGATATAAAGGATACAAATATGCGGAACATCTATGTATTTGTGGAATGTCTGTTGTTGAGGATCTCTCCCATTATGTTTTACTCTGTCCACTGTACAGTGAGGTGAGAAAAGCATTGTGGGCCTCAGTTGGGGACCTAGGTGAGAAAACTCCTTTACAGAAACTGATTTTTCTGTTACGTGATACAGCTCCAGAGACGACAAGGGCAGTAGCCATTTTTGCCTACAGGGCAAAAAATCCATAAATTGTAAACCGATTTGAATTAATGCGATTTGGCAAAGGAACTGAAGTGCCATTGTTATGATTAATGTTTTAATTTTAATTTTAATACTAATGTGTGTATCTTTTGGTTATGTGTTTTTTGTCTTTTGTCAAGGCCGCAAGGCTAGTACAATAAATTTCAATTATTATTATTATTATTATTATTATTGGTTTTGACCTATAAAGCCTTACACGGCCTGGGCCCTGCCTAGCTACGAGACCGCTTCACTCCCCGGGTTCTGGACCGGCCCCTGCAGTCGTCCGGGGGCGCCATGCTGGAGGTCCCCCGAGTTTCCTGTGGGGCCACGCAGAATAGGGAGTTCTCAGTGGCCACACTGCACCTCTGGAATTCTCTCCCAGTGGGGGCCCATCTGGCCCTGGACCTCCCAGCCTTTTGTAGGAATTGTAAGACCTGGCTGTTCCGTCAGGCATTTGGCGAGGGAGAGGGGTGAGGGTGGGGAGACTGGTGAGGATTGGGGTGGGGTTTTGTTCTTTTTATTATTATTATTATTGGTGTTATTATTAATGTTGGGATTATTATTTTATGATGTTTTAATTTGTTGTGTGATATTGTATATTTATATTGTTGTTAGCCGCCCCGGGCTGCCTGTGGCAGGCGGGGCAGGATACAAAATGTTTAAATAAATAAATAAATAAATAAATCATTGTGGAAAATCTCATTCAGTGACTATTAGTTGAAGAGTATCATCCGCAGAGCTACAATGCAGCAGCATAGAGCACATTAGGTTCATTCAGTTTTAATGCCCATAGTAGGTAGATATCATCTTAACATGTTAGTACGCTTGAGATCAGACCCAGGAAAGGATGTCCAGAATAATTCTTAAATACCTATTCAGAGTTATTGGACTTTTAAAAATTCTTTACAGCACAATAGTCTGTATTCCTTTTCTGCAGCCTTAATGGCAAGCTTCCCCCGCCCCCCCCGAATTCTTGCTGTAATTTTTCAGTTTCTTCCAGTAAAAGCCTGATCGTCATATAAATCTAAACAAAAGTTTATACCTACAGTATCTGCTTGTATATTTTTTGCTTTAAAAAGTTGGGATTAATACCTTGCCAAATAAATGGTTAGAGCAGCAAAACATGTCTTCACTTCGACAGGGTGTGTGCTGGCACAACTCTTTGAGGCTGAGCTGTAAATCCTTGATGAATGACAATTTGGAGTAATGACAGAAGGATAAACATTTCTTTCGTTTACTTCTAGCCAATTACAACACATTTGGCAAGCTTATCTCATTCATTTTGGCTGTGAAGTGAACCCTTCGAATTTTTGTTTTAGATTGCTAAATGTGTCCATTCCCTCTTATCCCACCACTGTTACTATGGTCCCCTCCCAGTGTTTTTATTTGGGTTTCATTGTCTTTGCTAAATCACTTTAGTTAACAAGTCTGTACTGAATGAAATTAGAATAGAGGAAGTGAGATAACTGACATCACCACACACACACACCAAGATTGCTCACTGATGCTGTCCTGTCATTCAGGGTCTCCTCCCCACCTTAACTAAGCTAAGCACATGCACTTGTGACTTCTCAACTTCATAAATTTATCCCTGTCTCTTCTGATGTCCCCCTCTCCCTTCTTTCCCCTGCCCTGTCTTTCCTTGATTATACACCCTTTGGGATAGGAACCTGTGTTGGGTAGTATCTTTCTCGAAGTAAAAAAGATAACCGTATCTTTATCCCTTTTTTTGTACCTGATTGAAGAAAAGGTACTTTTTGCAGTCAGTATCTTTGTCCTTTTAAAAATTACTTTCGTGTGGTAATTTTTAGCATTTTAATAAGATACTTTTGAGTCTAAGAATTCTTGCCTCTCGAGTTTTGGGGAAAGAAAGTCAAGCATAAACAGTATAAGTATTTGGAGGGACAACATATTCCCTGCCTACTGGCTCCACTCATTTATTTATTTATTTATTTATTTATTTATCAAAATTTGATAACCCACCTCCTCTTTCCCAAGGCAGCCTAGGGCAGCATACAATAAAAATATTTTTAAAAATATAAATATAAGTAACAATAAAAATACAAAAATGGTGGTCATAAAACCCTCCCCCCCCTTCTCCAAAATAATCCACTACCCATCCCCCACCACCAAACACCTGATGGAAAAGCCAAGTTTTATATTGATGCCTGAATGAGAGGAGATCTGGGGACAGACTGACTTCTGCCAGAAGGGAGTTCCACAAACAGGGTGCCGAAGTCAAGAACGCCCTCTCCAATGTGCCCCCCCCCCCAAAGCCAGGGAACCTCTAGCAGGGTGCTCCCAGTCGACCGTAGAGGCCACTTCAAGACTCGGGGGCGAGACAGTTCCACAGGTAGGCGAGGCCTAGGTCATGTAGGTAAGCACCAACACCTTGAATCAGGCCTGGAAGGCTATAGGCAACCAGTGCAATAAACGTAGCACCAATGTTATGTGCTCTTGGTGACCCATCCCTGTAAGGAGATGAGCCACTGCATTCTGCACCAAGTGCAGCCTTCGGACCATCACCAAGGGTAGCCTCATGTAGAGCATGTTACAGTAATCCAGCCTCGAGGAGATGAAGACATGAATGTTGACGGTGGCAAGGTCACAGTCTGAAATATATAGCCGCATCCGTTGCACCAGATGTAATTGGCAGAACATACTCCTCACCACAGCCGCCACCTGGATATCCAGGTGGAGCTGTGAGTCAAGGAGCATGCCCAGACTGAGAACCTGAGGGACCAAGGAAGGATGCATCCCATCAATGATGGGGCCCTCCACTCCCCCAGCCCTTTCTACCAGCATCACCTCCATCTTGTCAGGATTCAGCTTCAGGCGGCTTGCCCTCATCCACCCCCAACAGCTGTCAAACATAAGCAAAGAGACTGCCAGACCTGTGCCCACTGAAAATGAGAAGTAAAGTTGGGTGTCATCAGCATACTGATGACACAGCACCCCAGACCCTCTCAAGACCTCAACCACGGGCTGCATATATACGTTGAACAGGAGAGGGGACAGAACAGAACTCTGTGGAACCCCACATGTAAGGTCCCAGGGGGGGACGAAGAACATTCTGCCAGCACCACACACTAAGTTCTCCTGACCAGGAAACTGCGGAACCATTCAAGAACGATTCCGCCCACCCCAGCATGGTCCCGCAGATAAGTCACCAACATGTCATGGTGACATTGAGTGGTGTGGAACTAATAAGCAAGGAGCAGTTATTTACCCTCTCAGCTAGTACTAGAACTAGGGGACACGCCATGAAACTCATGGGTGGCAAGTTTAAAAAAAATAAAAGAAAATATTTTTTCACTCGGCATATAACTGGGTTGTGGAATCTACTGCCAGAGGCTGTGGTAAGGGTCAGTACTATAGCTGAGTTTAAAAGAGGTTTGGACAAGTTTCTGGAAGATAGGTCCATTAGAAGCTATTATCCAGACAGGATCAGGGAACATGACGGGAGCTGCGGGAAAACAACAGGGAATGGATCCCCCATTGTGACCTGTTGGGTGCTTCTCCCAAGACACCGTGATTGGCCACTATCGGAGACAGGATGCTAGGCTAGATGGACCATTGGTCTGACCCAGTATGGCACTTCTTATGTTCTTATGTACCATATCAAAAGCAGGCGATAGGTCCAGCAAGACCAAAAGGGTAGACTGTCCCTGATCTAAACCACAGCATAGGTCATTGACCAAGGCCACAAATGCAGTCTCAGTGCCATATCCTGGGCAAAAGCCAGACTTTGAGGGATCCAGGAAACCGACCTGGTCCAGATGATCCTGAAGCTGCTGGGCCACCACCCATTCAATAACCTTCCCTGAAAAGGGAAGTTTAGAGACAGGCCAATAGCCATCTCCAAGCTGCCTCCAGGTGACCATTTGTGCTGTATGGAGGGAAAGCAACAGTATAGCAGAGACAGTGAGAAAGTTAGTGAGTTCTTCTAAAGCTCCTGTTTGATGGGCCTAGAACATTAGACTTCAAACCTTTTAACTCTGGGGACCAGTAGCCCAGGTAGTTAGGTCTAAAATGCTGGTGGGGACTAGCACAGTGGAGTCAGTCCTAGGACACTCAAGAGTCAGTCCTAGGGTAGGCCCCTCAGAATCTTTTGGGTCAATGAATGGTGTTGCCAATGTCCTTGGAAGGCCTCTACTGGCTACAGATACTCCCCAATGAAGCAGATGGATTAGTCACTGCAAGAACTACATTACCAAAATGCAGTGAGGGAGCTTCCTGCTTGAGCACAGAAAAATCTGGAGAGCCTCCATCTTTTAATTTCAGATTTTCTCTCTCTCTCTCAAGACTCTTTCTTGGAAGGTTCTGGAGCAGTGAGATAAAAGGGGTGTATGAGGCTTCTGATCCAGAGATTCAAAAGATCACAGGGTTTAGGAGCACTTTTGTTTCTGTAAGGGGACTTGATCACCTCAGGATATGTACTGTCTGCTCTGCTGTGACCAGACTTCCCAGCTCCCAACAAATGTACCACTCCTGGTCTTTGGCCCACTAGCTGAAAATTAATACTACTGGAATAGGGAGTGCAGAGATGAGAATCTCTGGGGCCTGGGGAGAGATTATCTCTCTGGCAATCCCTTGATACAAGGACAATCTCTTTATTTATGAATCCCAAGATGACTTAGAAGTTGTCCAGTTCTAGAGCCATAGACCAAGCAGGCCAAAGCATGGAGGAGGACACAGTGCAAATTAGATCTGTTAGTAGACAATTCCTCCCAGTTGGGCATATCCATACCAGCTTTCTTAGATATGCCTTCAATATGTCCTTGTAGCATTTTCTCTGCCCTCCACACAATCTCTGACTGTAAAAGAGCTGCGAATATAAGGCTTGCTTAGGGAGCCAAAAAGTGGACATTCACACACAGTGTCCAACTGAACATGCATAAGAATCATTGCCTCAATGCTGGCACTGGTACAGCGGACTTCCCAATTAATGCGTAAGATCTTACAAAGGCACCTCTGATGATAGCTCTCCAAGCTCTTAAGGTGATGTTGATATGTCACCCAATTCTCACAACAGTAAAGGAGCATAGGGATAACAACTGCTTTATAAACCTGGATCTTAATATTCTTCCATAAGTCATGATCACTAAAGACATGTTGCAACAACTTCTCAAAGGAAGCACTTCTACTCTGAATCCTGTGCTGGATCTCAATATCAATATTCGTCTTCTGAGAAAGACAGCTTCCGAGATACAAGAAATGCCCGATTGTCTCTAAGGTGTGTCCCTCAATACTAATCCATGGAGGGTTGTTTACTATGCCCCAAATGGTCTGATATTGAGTTTTGTGAGAGTCCCAAGCAATGAAAGACCTCAGCAAAGAGATCTAATACACACTGGACATCCTTCTCAGTGTGAGTAAAGATGGCACAATCATCGGCATACTGGCGATCTATAATTCAAGTCTTAGAAACTTTAGTCTTAAAGCAGAAATGACTGAGGTTATAAAGACCTCCAGCCATTGTATACTCAATAATAATATCAGGGAGGAGACAGAGAAGGATCGGAATAACTGGAAGAAAAACGGAAAAAGTTGGGGCATTGACACATTCCTACTTTACTTCAGTTTCTTTGACAAATGGATTGACATCCATGCCATTACAAATGTCAGTGTCAGTCATATGGTCATGGAGGAGCCTTAGAATTTTGATGAATTTCAAAGGACATCCAAATCTAAGCAACACCCTCCACAAGGCTTCAGAGTTAACAGAATCAAAAGCCTTTGTCAAATCCTGATCATGTTCTCAACATTTTTCTTGAACCTGACAAGCAACAAATATGTCCATTGTTCCACGGGATGGCCTAAAACCACACTGGGTTCTGGTAGGACTTTTTGACTAACAGAAGAAGATGATTTAAGAGGATGTGTACAAGGATCTTCCCCACAGCAGAGAGCAGGGCAATCCCACGATAATTTCCACACACTGATTTGTCTCCTTTCTAAGTTTGTAACAATATTAGCATTCCCAGCTCTGCTGGAATCACCTCATTTCGGCCAAATTCATAGTATAAGTTCAAGGAGTTTTGATGCCAATTCCTCACCCCGACTTTAAAGACTTCCGCTGGTGTGCCATCTTGTCTGGGGGAAGACTGGAGAGTATGGGACAGTGCTTGAGACCTGGAAGAGGAGGGCTGTCATACAATCCTGTGGGGCTGCAGGTGTCTGGAGGGTTGTTTTTTGCAGTTACATAGTATGTAGCTGGGAGAGTTGAATTCTCCAGAGCATGAAGTATTTGTTCTGTAGGGCATTAGAATGGTTTGTTTTTGAAGAAGTAGTGTTTGAATTATGTGGTGCAGATGGTATTTGAGGTATTGGAACTATTTGGAGCTGAGAGACTGTTTCTTCTATAAAGTGTCTTTGGTGTTTTGTTCTGTATCCTTATTCTAGTGATTCAGACCAGAAGCAGCACTTGCGGTGAAGCTTCTTTATTGTCAGCATTCTCTTAGGTCTAACCAGGACTCACTTGCAATTTGCAAGCTCCTGAAGAATCACAGGGAGTCTAGGATTTCGTACCAAAATTTATATTGCTTGTGCTGACTTACAAGCTACTTCCTTCATTCTGTATATAGTCACTACATATCATTGGGAAGTTGGAATTATCCGGGCCTGGAGGTGTTTGGTTCTATAAAGTTGGGGGGACAATCTGGAATTGTCTGTGGCTTGGGTGTTTGCCCTATTGAGCTCTGTTTCTGGGGATAAGGAGGGCTGAAATTCTCTGGGGTGCTTGGAGGTTTGTTCCTCTGAGCTGTGTGTCTATGGGGAATTGTATGATAAAGATTTCAAAAATGGAGTGCTCTTGAAAGTGTATGCAATAAATCCTCCATAACGTAGTACTGCAATAATATGTTAAAGCTACTAATGATTTTATTTATTTATTTCTACCGGCTGTGCTACATGCCTGAGAAAGGGCCCTGTGTGGCCCAAAAGATTGCTTATTTCCACCAACAATAGTTGGTCCAATAAAAGAAATCATTTGAACCATTTTGTGTTGCAATGATTTTGTAGTCATATATTAATAATACTGGTGTTAGAGGGGGTTTTTGTTTGCTTGTTCTACATATCTTTTGTTGGATACTAAGAACACATCAACTGGTGCACTGTACAATGATATTATGTGCTGTTTCATGTTTTTTCAATTTTTAAATGCCTGGGTATCTTTTAAAGTATCATTTGGTATTTGGTATCTATCCAAGTTAATATGATGTTCCAATATCTTTATCCTTTTAAAAGATATTTTCAAATGATGCTTTACACATCAGTGGTAGGAACCTGTCTCCAATTAATGATTGTACAGTGCCAGGTACATTCAGGGTCAATGTTAGAAATTGTGGGGCCCAGGGGAAGACAAAATGTGGGGTTTCTGCACCCCTCCCCCTGCCCAACCTGGGGCCTTGGAGTGCCCCAACCAGGGCCCTAGAACACCCCTCATGTCTCTCCACCCTGCCTTGCCAGGAGCCCTGGAGCCCCGCCTGCGTCTCTCCCCTGGTCTTGAGCCCCCGCCTATTCATTCTGCCCATCTAGGTGCCCTAGAGCCTGTCCCAGGGCCCTGGAGCACATCTCTGTGCCACTCCACACCAACACAAAGCCCTGCTTTGCTGCCCACCCAGCCTAGCCCCCACTCCACTCCTCCACCCACCAAGTCCCATGCCACTCCTCACCTCTTCCTCCGCTACTGTCATTGCCATTGCCATTGCCACCTCCTCTCTTCCTGCCAGGAAGTCAACTCTGATAACTTCCTCTCAGGTGTGTGGGGCCACGGATGGGGGTGAGGGGTGGAGTTCTGCAGGGCCCCAAAGGTAGCCTGTTTAGGACCATACTGGGATGGGAAAGGGGGTCCTACAGGGCCTGCATCACTATCGGGGGGCTACTACAAGGCCCCCCAAAACTGTGTAACCAAGGGCAGTTGCCCCAGGCTACCCCACTGTAAAGCTGGCCCTGGTCACATTGCTGGTGCTATATAAATATTAATAAAAATGTATCCTCTTACCTCAAAGATCAAAGGACACAATTAGCATGTCATTAAGAACTGACGATGCGATTGTGTAGCTGTTAAAACTTGTTACATTTAAACTCTTCAGTCTTGGTTGCTGCATATTTCTTAGGTTCCAAGTGAGGGGGGGTGGGTCTCCTGGGTGGGGGGGCACAGAAGGTGTTCTAGGGAAGAGAGTATGAAGAACCCCAGGTGGCAAATACCTAGCTCCACACACTCACTGAGCTAGGGGGAAATCTCCAAAATAAGGATGGCAAAGGGGAGAGAGATTCAAAGAAAAGGGTTAGAGAGACGGGAGAGAATAGAAGTGTGGGAAGGGGGAGAGGAGAAGAGGGAGCAAGGTGTATGTATGTGGGTGTGGTGTGGAGAGGGGCCTCAACTACAACAGACAAGTGGAAGGGAGGGGCGGTTCAAAAATGTTTGAGAACTACTGGCATATCTGACTAGTGAAAATCTTACAGGGCTATGAAATGCAATCATTGTATTATTTTTTCACTTAATTTACCAGTAGCACACAATACTCTAAACTCTTCAAGGAATTTCAAGTGTACTTTTATCCATAAAATCCATCACAAATCTATCTGGTCAAATACTGTTCAACTCACAAAACATTGCTACAGACAATGAAATTCAGGTAACTCACATAACATAAAATTCTAGTCCTCAGATTCCTCTTTTTGCCTCACCAGATAATGCAATGCATTATAAAAGGGATATCTCAAGTTTTCAAATCAAAAATTCCAGATATTCCAAAACAGACTCTGGCTAAACAAGCCCACAGTTGTATCTGTCAGTGTCAGTGACATTCAACCGTGCTGAGCTAAGAGCTGCACTCTGGGGGAGAGTGGCAGGCTGATGAGAAAGTAATGGGGGGAGCTCAGCTTGTTTTGTCATTGGCCCTAGTCCCTCCCTCCCAGATTTAGCTTAAGTGTATGTCACTAACTCTGGGAATCTCAGGCCGCTTTTAGACGAGCGGCGTGCACTCACGGCAGGAAATCATGCACCTTGGAAAATGGCCGTGGGTGGGGTTTAGACATGCGTAGACGCGCCTTATCACCAGTCGCACATTCTTTAAAGCCGCTTATTAAATACCTCACTGAGGTATTTAATTCATTGTCATCATTTATTTACAGCCACAGTCAAGTCACGAGGTATTTAATTAGTGGCTTTAAAGAATGCGCGACTGGCGATAAGGCATGTCTATTCATGTCTAAACTACGCACGTGGCCATTTCCCAAGGAGCATGGTTTCTGACAGCGAGCGCATGCCGCTCGTCTAAAAGCTGCCTCAGCTCAAGTGGGTTGTAGAAGGAGTGAGCAGCAAGTGTCCCTGGTAGGATGACCAGATATGGAAATTTTAGAAGTCATATGTGAAATACAGGTTGCAGGACTGCATTGATTCCAATGCAGTCCTGCAACCTGTATTTCCCATAAGTGTACTCTAAAACTTCTGTATCTGGCCACCCTAGTCCCTGGCTTCAGCCCAGCTGAGACTCCCAGAGTCAGAACTAACAGGATTACATGTGTGCGCGCACACACACACACACACACACACACACACACACACACACACAGAGTGAGCTCTGACTCTCTGCTAATGGGTGTGAGGGGACTGGAGACAAAGAAACCTGGTGCTCACTTAATAGGAGTACTAATTTCCCCCCTGCCATCTCCAGGTTCATTTCCTTAAGGTCTGCTTAAGTTGAATTTCTGATGTTAGGTATCTTTATATTATATTATATAAATTTGACTTAAGCAGACTCCACTGTATTTCATAGCCAACTCTCAGAGAAGCCTTGGATGCCTCAGTGTATTTTGACTTCTTACAAGTGTGGAGATAAATTCCATTGCAGAGTACCTTTCAATCGATGTGCCCCGCAGCTAGCCTCTTGCCATTTAAACAAAGGGCATGTTAGTATAATAGTTACAATGAGCCTGTGTTATCCAGTTAGGAGGTCTAAAGTAATTGTTTTGTAATCATATTTTTCGGAAAAGCACGAAGGACCCAGTCAGGGTTGCAACCCCCACTGTGCTAGAGGCTGTAAGTATTTGATTAGCATTCCTGCCCTGAAGAGTAGGCTATTATAACATACACACGTGAAGAGGGCGGGAGAACTGTTGTCCTTATTTTAAGCAGACTTAGTTAATGCCAAAGACCAAATAGAGGATTGTCAAGCCTGGTACTGAGTTGGGATCCAGGAAGGCAGGGCTGGGAAAGGTGCTAAGATCAGGGTGGGGGGAGAGAGATGGGCAGGATGAGGAGCAGGAGACTGGGACAGATTTGGGAGCAAGAAGATGAAGCTGAGCAGTTCTACTACTGGCTTGGACAAAGCCAAGTGGCTGTTACATTACACACTCACACTGCTTCCTGTGGAGTCCTTATATGGTGTGGAGCAGAGAGTGGGGAAGTAAAGTGGGTGGGGCCATAGGTGCAGTGTGGTGGGCTGATGCTCAGAATCCATTTTGACCCAGATCTCCTGAATCTTGGTAGAGTATTTATTTACACCCAGACCATATCTCCTTGGTCATATTATAAGTGGCTATTAGTGGTGTGCAGAAGGGCACAACTTCTAGTTTAGTTTCCCTGTTTTTTAAAAAATAGGGTTTTGTGTTTTCTTCCGTTTTAATTTAGTTTTTGTTTAAAATTTCATTTTCCATTCATTCCTGTTGGCAGCATTCCATTCCTGTTAATGGGCATTCACTTTACTTCATCTGGCCAATGTGTCCCTCCCTACAACAATTCACAGCTGAGAGATGATGCGGNAAACTTGTTACATTTAAACTCTTCAGTCTTGGTTGCTGCATATTTCTTAGGTTCCAAGTGAGGGGGGGTGGGTCTCCTGGGTGGGGGGGCACAGATGGTGTTCTAGGGAAGAGAGTATGAAGAACCCCAGGTGGCAAATACCTAGCTCCACACACTCACTGAGCTAGGGGGAAATCTCCAAAATAAGGATGGCAAAGGGGAGAGAGATTCAAAGAAAAGGGTTAGAGAGACGGGAGAGAATAGAAGTGTGGGAAGGGGGAGAGGAGAAGAGGGAGCAAGGTGTATGTATGTGGGTGTGGTGTGGAGAGGGGCCTCAACTACAACAGACAAGTGGAAGGGAGGGGCGGTTCAAAAATGTTTGAGAACTACTGGCATATCTGACTAGTGAAAATCTTACAGGGCTATGAAATGCAATCATTGTATTATTTTTTCACTTAATTTACCAGTAGCACACAATACTCTAAACTCTTCAAGGAATTTCAAGTGTACTTTTATCCATAAAATCCATCACAAATCTATCTGGTCAAATACTGTTCAACTCACAAAACATTGCTACAGACAATGAAATTCAGGTAACTCACATAACATAAAATTCTAGTCCTCAGATTCCTCTTTTTGCCTCACCAGATAATGCAATGCATTATAAAAGGGATATCTCAAGTTTTCAAATCAAAAATTCCAGATATTCCAAAACAGACTCTGGCTAAACAAGCCCACAGTTGTATCTGTCAGTGTCAGTGACATTCAACCGTGCTGAGCTAAGAGCTGCACTCTGGGGGAGAGTGGCAGGCTGATGAGAAAGTAATGGGGGGAGCTCAGATTGTTTTGTCATTGGCCCTAGTCCCTCCCTCCTAGATTTAGCTTAAGTGTATGTCACTAACTCTGGGAATCTCAGGCCGCTTTTAGACGAGCGGCGTGCACTCACGGCAGGAAATCATGCACCTTGGAAAATGGCCGTGGGTGGGGTTTAGACATGCGTAGACGCGCCTTATCACCAGTCGCACATTCTTTAAAGCCGCTTATTAAATACCTCACTGAGGTATTTAATTCATTGTCATCATTTATTTACAGCCACAGTCAAGTCACGAGGTATTTAATTAGTGGCTTTAAAGAATGCGCGACTGGCGATAAGGCATGTCTATTCATGTCTAAACCACGCACGTGGCCATTTCCCAAGGTGCATGGTTTCTGACAGCGAGCGCATGCCGCTCGTCTAAAAGCTGCCTCAGCTCAGGTGGGTTGTAGAAGGAGTGAGCAGCAAGTGTCCCTGGTAGGATGACCAGATATGGAAATTTTAGAAGTCATATGTGAAATACAGGTTGCAGGACTGCATTGATTCCAATGCAGTCCTGCAACCTGTATTTCCCATAAGTGTACTCTAAAACTTCTGTATCTGGCCACCCTAGTCCCTGGCTTCAGCCCAGCTGAGACTCCCAGAGTCAGAACTAACAGGATTACATGTGTGCGCGCACACACACACACACACACACACACACACACACACACACACAGAGTGAGCTCTGACTCTCTGCTAATGGGTGTGAGGGGACTGGAGACAAAGAAACCTGGTGCTCACTTAATAGGAGTACTAATTTCCTCCCTGCCATCTCCAGGTTCATTTCCTTAAGGTCTGCTTAAGTTGAATTTCTGATGTTAGGTATCTTTATATTATATTATATAAATTTGACTTAAGCAGACTCCACTGTATTTCATAGCCAACTCTCAGAGAAGCCTTGGATGCCTCAGTGTATTTTGACTTCTTACAAGTGTGGAGATAAATTCCATTGCAGAGTACCTTTCAATCGATGTGCCCCGCAGCTAGCCTCTTGCCATTTAAACAAAGGGCATGTTAGTATAATAGTTACAATGAGCCTGTGTTATCCAGTTAGGAGGTCTAAAGTAATTGTTTTGTAATCATATTTTTCGGAAAAGCACGAAGGACCCAGTCAGGGTTGCAACCCCCACTGTGCTAGAGGCTGTAAGTATTTGATTAGCATTCCTGCCCTGAAGAGTAGGCTATTATAACATACACATGTGAAGAGGGCGGGAGAACTGTTGTCCTTATTTTAAGCAGACTTAGTTAATGCCAAAGACCAAATAGAGGATTGTCAAGCCTGGTACTGAGTTGGGATCCAGGAAGGCAGGGCTGGGAAAGGTGCTAAGATCAGGGTGGGGGGAGAGAGATGGGCAGGATGAGGAGCAGGAGACTGGGACAGATTTGGGAGCAAGAAGATGAAGCTGAGCAGTTCTACTACTGGCTTGGACAAAGCCAAGTGGCTGTTACATTACACACTCACACTGCTTCCTGTGGAGTCCTTATATGGTGTGGAGCAGAGAGTGGGGAAGTAAAGTGGGTGGGGCCATAGGTGCAGTGTGGTGGGCTGATGCTCAGAATCCATTTTGACCCAGATCTCCTGAATCTTGGTAGAGTATTTATTTACACCCAGACCATATCTCCTTGGTCATATTATAAGTGGCTATTAGTGGTGTGCAGAAGGGCACAACTTCTAGTTTAGTTTCCCTGTTTTTTAAAAAATAGGGTTTTGTGTTTTCTTCCGTTTTAATTTAGTTTTTGTTTAAAATTTCATTTTCCATTCATTCCTGTTGGCAGCATTCCATTCCTGTTAATGGGCATTCACTTTACTTCATCTGGCCAATGTGTCCCTCCCTACAACAATTCACAGCTGAGAGATGATGCGGCTTTTCAAACTGACAGGGACCCGACACAGGCACCGTGGCCAGGCCTGTAACTTTGAAAGGCCCAGACAAGCACCTCTTCCTCCACCACCACCGCCAAAAATTCCTGATAATAAGGGCAGTCAGGCAATTGAATTGGCTACCCAAAGAATTTTTGGTATCGCCATCACTGGAAGCTTTTAGAAGGCACTGAATGAGCATATATCTGGGATATTTTATATATGGCAAATCCTGTATCAAGCAGGAATCACTGACCCTAGCAACATGGCCGGCATCAGCGGTAGACCTACCCGGGCACTTGCTGAGGGCCCACAGCTTCAGGGGCGCCTTTGGGGTGGGGGGGAGACCTTGGCCAATTTCCAAACCTGGGCTGGGTGGGTTCTATGTTCATACCGCCCCTGCGCCGCTTCTGGGAGCCTCGAAGGGGGAACGTGGTGAACAGAAAGGTTCTTCGAGATGGCTCCAAACATTATCAAAACTGTGTGTTGTGGAATGGGATGAGCAACGTGAAGATGAACAGAAGGTTGCTACCTTGTAAACAAGGTTCTTCGAGATGGCTCCAAACATTCTCACAACAGGGTGTTGTGAGAATGTGAGGCACCACTCGAAGAAGAACTGCACATGTGCAAGCGAGCTTGCAGACTCTGTGAGGTAGGGTGGCCATACCTCCCCTTTAAAAGAGGACGCTTATGAAAAATAAATGTTGCAGGACTGCATTGGTTGCCGCGCAGCCCTGCACCATGCATTTTTCATAAGCGTCCTCTTTTAAAGGGGAGATATGGTCACCCTACAGTGGGGGGATCAGTGAGGCATGGGGATGGATGGTATTGGGCACAAGGAGAGAGGGGTTTTGAGGGGGTTCTGGGGAGTGAGGCATGGGGAAATAGGAAGGGGCTGTTTGGGGGTTCTGGGAGAGAGAGGCATAGGGACAGGGAGGGAGGGGCTGTTTGGGGTTACTGTGGTCTCCAGTGGGGAAGAAGAATGGGAAAAGGGGGGGGTCCCTCATACTCTGTTGCCCAACGGCCCACAAAAACCTGGAGCCGGCCCTGCCTAGCAATCCCTTCTTGCTCTATCATTCTATGATCTGTTTAGTTTTTGTAACAGCTGAGTGCCTATCGTATCACTCCTTTCTAGTAGAAACCATCCCCTCCCTTCATTGTTTTTATCATATCAAAAATTGGTTGATTCTAGCAAGCTTTCATATAAGGCATGAGCATGGTTTTTAATTACTTTTATACATCACAGTAGGATTGAACAAGTCTTTTATTGGAACAGTCACACTAGCAGATTCCTACAGGCAAGCATATTGTGCATTTTCTAAAGGCAAGCATATTGATTAATCCTGTCAATTCATTAAAAAAGGCATGTGTTGAACCATTGGCCATATAATGAAACATCATGCTTGGATGCTCCAAGCCTCTTTTTGTATATATTGAACACTGTTGGTAACTGATGGCAATCACTAAAGAGAATTTGGGACTGCAGCTTTGACACAGCCATATTGACAATTTTAAAGGCATGCAATCTGACTTTGTGAGCAGCAAGTTCTTCCAGTTATTCTTACTTTATTTTCCTCACAAATTACATTACGATTTCATCATTACTTGCAGCTGCTTCATATGTAAGCAGCTGACACCTGGAATGAATGTAATTTTTGCCTCTCAGGATATAGCAAAATGTCAGTAAGGCAGAGTTGCTAGGCATCACTTAATTTGTATGAAGATCAGACTGAACAATTCTACATTTACAAGGACATCAAGTTCAGATCTTAGAAGGGACTACAAAGATAGAGCATGCTGCGAGGAACTGGGTGATATTGACATCTCTTTTCTATCCATCATTCCCAAGCATCTGACACTTCAGACCCACACCCATCCCCATGATAAAACCATGGCAGCTGAACTCAGGGACCTGCACAGAGCATGAAGACACACAGCTCCCTGCTAGATATTAGAATAGATCAGATTCAAGCAGGAGCTTTACCATCCATCAACAATATCTACACAGAGGAAGAAAAAGAAGCACTACAAGCAAGGCAGGAATGTGACACAGCCTTTCAGTTTGTTTGCTCTTAAAGTTGGACTGCTTAACTTGTTAGCATTGTGATAATTGAGTGATTATAAATAACTAGATTATGCTTTGAACAAGTTGAGACAAGATGTCCTCATGTGCCCTTTCCAAATGCAGATGTTCAAATGCTCCTGCACAGGAGGAAAACTAAATGCTTGCTAAACAGGCATTTTTCAACACAAGAGTTTTAAAATTTGAATTTATAATAGACAGGCAACCTTAAAACATTAAGATTATTGCTGCTAATGCTTTTCCTTAAGGTAAATATTTATTTATTTATTTATTTATTTGAATGTATATGCTTCCCATCACATAAAGGCTCAGGGTGACTTACGATCAATAAAACAATGATAAGTATTAATCAATTTTTAAAAAAAAAACCTTAGTCCTCCCTCTCCTAACCCTTCTCACCCAATCCTACCCAACCCTATCCAACCCAGCCAAGCATCTGGCCAAATAGAAAGGTCTTACAGCGTTTCCTGAAGATGGGCAGGCTTAGATGAACCTGCAAGGGGACGGAGTTCCATAATCGTGGGGCAGCCACCAAGAATGCCTCTCTGCATGCCCTTGCTGTAGAAACTTCATGGGCAGATAGTATCTGCAAGAGAGTGCTACTGCTTACGGCTGATTTCAGAGGCTGCTACAGGACACGAGGGAGGAGGCGATCTTTCAGACACCCGGGGCCATTTAGGGCTTTTTAGGTCAGAACCAGCGCCTTGAATTGTGCCGGAAAACTACTGGCACCCAGTGCAGACTCTAGAGCACAGGTGTAATATGCTTCTGGTGACCTGTCCCTGACAGAAGACTGCCCACCACATTCTGCACCAACTGCAACTTCGAGACAGTCATCAAAGGCAGCCCCACATAGAGTACATTGCAGTAGTTTAGCCTGGAGGTTATGAACGCATGGACAATAATGGCCAGATAGAATCTGATAAACCAGTCACACTGGGCATTTTTACACACCCGTTAACGTTCCGGATTTTTCAATCTTCTGGATATACAAGTTCACAAGTAAGTTCTGGATTCATTTTCACTCACACACTGCCCTGAGGCCGTTCCTGGATGCATTCTTCACACAAACACTGCCCCGAGGCAGCCTAAAGTACTAGCCGCAGCTGTAGATGTGACAGGCTGCCATGGAAACCAAGCGACCACAGCTGCCTGAAGCAAAGCAGTTTACCAGGAGAACTTTTTACACACAAAGGTTCTGGGAGAAGTTCTATGCAGAAGTTCAAAGAGCCGGATGTTTAAGATCTGGGTGAGTGATTTAGACACACAGAAAGTTCAGGATGTAACAGCAAACAT